>JAOUQT010337594.1:0-23820 GCA_025769995.1 Xyliphius kryptos | reverse complement strand
GCAGTAATCAGAGCAAAGGTGGCTATTTTGAAGACACTAGAATATAAAACATGTTTTCAGTTATTTCACCTTTTTTTGTTAAATACATAATGCCACATGTGTTCATTCATAGTTTTCCACATTCATTGAATGAGAGGGTGTGCCCAAACTTTTGGCCTGTATTGTATATGCACTGATTTATTTTGTCTTACTCAAACCTTAACCACAAATAACCTAACCATAACTACAACAATACATATAAACTGTATCCAAAAATAAATATAAAATTCAAGTAAAGATCAAATATATTAAAAAGATGGTTTTGAATATATCACAAAAAGCATGGTTTATCTTTAATAGAAGCTTTTACTGAAAAAACAAATCTGCAGATCAGCTTGTTTTGCAGCAGTGACGAGGTTGAGGGTAGGGACCTTTAAATGGGACCTTTAAAATGTCTTAGTAATGCTAGTTTCTGTACATCTGCGCTTTTTAATTTATGCAAAATAACCAAAAACTGTGCAACGTGGTGACTGCAATTTTTGTTCCTTTATGTGGGTTTATAGGTTTGAGCAGCATGTTTGCTGATGACATGGTGGCATCTGGCCACCATCACACATGGCTTACACACGGTGAGTGTTAATTAATGACTGTGAACACAGCGCTATGTAAATATATGGACAAAAGTATGTGAACACCCAAACATTATATCTACAACATCTTTTCGTTTCCACATGGTCAACATCCATAATGGTTCTTGGTTCCTAGCCTTTTAAATCGTGAGCACAATCCATGAAGTAATGCTTCACCCACAAGAAGAATCATAGCTACATATGATTATTTTGCCCTTAATTATGTCTCATGTACTACCAAGACTTGTCACAACTGTGCACTCTTCCCTTCACATAGGGATGTATAATAAACCAACATTAAGCACTCAATAATATAAGCTTAATTAAACTGGGTGCTGGATCAGTGATTGCTGTCAGGCAAATTTGCATCTGGGTGATTGATGAATGAGGTATTGAAGAAAATGTAGTTATTCAATATCCAGTGCTGCTCAACAGTCAAATTGTAAAAAAAATTATGTGTGCAAAACGAATATGATGCCCTATTAGATGCCCTATTATCAAATTAATGCCTTTGATTTTCTATTTTTAAGATGTTTTGTCCAGTGTATATATTCAGAGCATATAACTTTTAGATAGATTTAAGTGTCTTATATATCCTCATTTGAAGAGCTGCACTTATCCAGCAATACATTGTACTTCATTTATTTATTTACATTAGATTGCATTCTATTGACAGCAAAACGCTCTTAAATCAAACATTATTATTCCACACACCTGATAACAACATAGCTGCTTTAGAGATTTATGGAATATGTTTGCTGGTGCTTATATCTTAACCTCAATTTTCAATAGCAAACATGAACTGCCTTTCCTTTTACACAATTTTCTGGTATTGCTAAGCTAATGGAAAACTGTTTTATGCCAGTTGAAAAAAAAAAGAGAAAAAAAAACCATGAACAATATCAGTCCCCATAAACATGAAGTGGAGTAGCCAAGCAAAGACTAATGGGGCAAATGGGTTACTTATCAATGCAGGAGAAAAACAGAGGGCTCTATGTTTGGCTCAACCCACTCAGATTCCTTCAGTATGCAGCTGAGAGCTTTGCTGTGCAAGGACATTATGAGCATACAGTATGTGTATTATACAATCTGAAAGATGTAAACCAGTGGAAATCATCCAAGATCATCTGATAATCTAATGAAGTTCTCAAATTAACAAAAATCCCTCATTGAGGTATCAATATTGTCATTTGTGCCACAATTTGTGAAATAATGTGAAGGTATAAAAATATTAAAATATTAATCCTATATTAGAAGCATCATAAGTATATAAAATAATCATTTCCATAAAATAACCCTAAACAACAACTATTTCGTTTTGTTTCGTAAACTCAGCAGATTGCCTCAGAGTTATTAAGACTTCCATTTTGTTTGGTTTGATTGCAGACAGTATAACATCATAATAGTAACAGCTAAGAATGTCTTCTTTTGTTTTTTAATTATTATTATTGCAAATAGCTTTCAATTCAGCACATGTCTGTGCAAACATCCTCTCTCACGGAAACCACATCGAAAACAGAAATTTTTTTTAAAAACAACACTGCAGGACATTTTGACATGTCAGCACAGTCTGATAAAGTGCTTTCTGTTAAAATGTCAACACTGACAGTAGATTCAGTACCTGTCCCAATTTGATAAAGTGCACATGATAATGACTTAATAACCCCTTAATGTCTTTGCCTGATTAAGATGATAGTCTTGTATTTATGAAGAATGCATATTGTTTACACAGTCAAGCCACAGAATGAAAAATAATAGTGACAGATTTCCTTGAAGACATACTTGTTTGCAATTTGCTTATTATGCAGCTCTTTTTATGTTGACTGTTTACCTGTTTAATATATGACCCTAGTCTTTGGTCAGAATTAAACATGGTTTATTAACCAGGTATCAATATCAAATAAACCACCAGGATTTATTGAATTGAACACTTTGGGTCAGCAACTTATATTGCTTTCGATTAGCTATATTTTTGTTAAATAAACTTCATTAAAATCACTAAATCATGCCAAATAAAGATTTAACCAAAACGGAAAATCAGTGGGTAGCACTGACACCTTACACCACTAAATCACTTGGTTTAATTTCCAGCGAGTGTGGCCTGGTTTGCTTTAATGTAAAAACTGCATGGTCTGTATCTGTGTAGGTTTTCTTCAGAAGCTCCAGTTTCTTTCACAATGTCCATAGATATAAATAATGAGTAAATTTAAACACAATAAACTTTCCATATTATTGGGGGCTTCTCCCCACTAACTCCGCACTAGAAGCGGTCATTCCATAGTTAAAGTTTTTGGCCCCTTTTCAATGGGGCATTAACTCTATTGTCCGCAGAACCCTTAAATTGAAATGAGACCCTGAAACCAGACTACTGCACTGCACAAATGTTAATAATTTATTTATTACATTTAACTGCATAAAATATATGAACTATAAAGTAAAGGTAAGAAGAAAAAAAATAACCTTAGTTTCTGACATGCACGTTAATATGCTTAACATGTACATGTTAAACTACTCGATTAAAAGGAAATTGAAAACAATTTTATATGTACTATGAATATGAAACATTTACATATGTTTTAGTTCAGTTATCATTCAATATTATATCTTTTTAAATGAAAAAGTCCAAGTTTAAATCTGAACAATTTAACATTTAACAAACCTAAAGCTAAAAATAAAGTATTTTGCCATTTTCATTAACAAAATTTGCATACATTAACCAAAATAACAAAAATCCAGTATACAGACCAATACTGCAAAGAAAAAACCCACAAGTTGACTAATGTAACAATTAGCAGATAGACAACAGAGCACTTTAATAACACCTACTCAATGGTGACAATATAATGTAAAATCACTCACACCTTCACATGCTACATGTAAATTAGCCATAATCACAGCCATTAGCTACATGTCGGTAAGAAACAGAACCAGTGATGTTATTCTGCACTGCTGATTATAATAAAATGGAAAAACGAAAATTATATATTTATATATATTTACATTATTTATCTAATTATCTAAAATTAACCTGAAAAAAAACATATATCCAGCCGTAAAAAAATTAAACACCACTGTAAAATTATCAGAACATTGTTCTTTTATTCTATAAACTACTGACAACATGTCTAATATTTTAAGCAAAAGTTTTGTATTTATGTGCAGAAAATGAAAAATGTCAAAATAACGAAAAGGATACAGTGCTTCCAGACTTAAAATAATCCAAAGAAAACATGTTTATATTCATTTAGAAACAACATAACAAAATGTATCATTTTGTAGCATAACCACAAAATGGCCTTATGCCACTCGTGGTGCAAAAATTCAAGCAGTTCAGCTTTGTTTGATGGCATGTGACTATCCATCTTCCTGATTGAATACATTTCAGTGGTTCTCAATGGGGTTCAGGTCTGGAGGTTGGGCTGACCATGACAGGGTCTTTATCTGGTGGTCCTTCATCCACAAATTAATTGACCAAGCTTTGTGGCATAGAGCATTGTCCTGCTGGAAAAAACAGTCCTCAGAGTTGGTGAACATTGCCAGAGCAGAAGGAAGCTCTGTTTTTCCAGGATTACCTTATATTTGAGTTGATACATAAGTCCTTCACAAAGATTTTTTTTGCACCAGGAATGGCATAAGGTCACCCAAAAGCAGTGTGAAAGACTAGTCAAAAGCAACCAAAGATGCATGCAAGCTGTTATTAAAAATCATGGTTATTGCAACAAAAAGTTAAAACATTAGTATTGTTATTTCTAAATGAATCTGAACTTGTCTGAAAGAACTGCATCTTTTTTTCGTTATTTCGACCATTTCTCATTTTCTATAAATAAATACTAAATTTCAAAATGCCTCAACAATACCATTAACTAACCATTAACATGAATATATATATATATATATTTAATGCATTTTGAGAGGCACGGTGGCTTAGTGGTTAGCACATTTGCCTCTCGGCGTTGGGGATTCCTGGTTTGAATCCCAATCTGTCTGGAGTTTCCATGTGTTTTCTCTGGGTTTCTCCCACTTTCCAAAAACATGGATTCAATGCAAACTGAATGCTTTAAATTGCCCTGTATAGTGTGTTTTTGTGTGGCTGTGTGAGTGAGTGTGTTACAGCGATGGATTGGCGCTCTGTCCTGGGTGTACCTTCCCGGTGCCCAAGACGTTCTGCCCTGGATGGGCAAATGGGAACCCCACCGCGACCCTAGTACAGGATTAAGCGGAATTAATGAATTAGTTTTGAGTTTTAGATGTTTCAAGCTTTCAAGTGTCCACTGCAGTACAAGCCCACCAAATGTTCTTTTTTTGTAGCTAAAATAGTGTTAAAATGAGAACACAACACATTATAAAACATATATTATTAGACATTAATCAGAGAATTAACCATTTGTTTAAAGACTAGTGTTTTATAGACTAGGACAAAAAAAGTCGACAGAGAACCAGACGTTAGTGTGTATACATGATATCCATTAGTAAGCTAAATAATTAATTTATTGACAGGTACTGTACAATATATCTTACACGTCAGGGGTTCCATTTATTAAAATTACTGGTGTTGTAACGATAAAATGTAATAAATTTTAGAAAATGCAGGTTAGTCCAGTAGTAATGTTTTTTTTTTTTACAAAACTAGATTATTCCTACACAAAAGATTTTTTCCATTGAGAATACTAAAATAAGCAGAACTCATTAAAGCTTAATGCCTGCATAAGATGCAGTGGAACTAATGACGCTTTCAAGGTTTCAAAAATGTTAACCTAACAGGGCCACAGTGGCTAAAACTTCTACTAGTGTCAAGTGTGCTAGCAGAGAGGAACTTCACAGTGCATAATCAAATTCCCTGCAGAATAACTCGGGTGAAAAGGATGGGTGAATCGTTGGAGATTTCGAACATGAAAATGTGCACTGACATCAACTGACATGTCTAGAAGACAGATTTAGCTTGTGGTGTCCCTGGATTATCGGGTTCACATGGTGCAGTCCTTTGAACACAAATTAAAAATGTGGTATTAAAAAGAAATGGGGCAAAGTGGATTTTGATGACGGTCTTTGTGTACCGGTTCTTTGCTCAGCATGGCATCACTGTTTTGAATAAAAAAAATACTTTTAATAAAATGTTGGGAGTTAATGCTTAAACTAAGCATTAATTGGATATTTGAGCTAATGTGTTCAAAAAAAGAAGGTTGATTTCTTTAAATATATGCCGCATGCTGTTTTAGTTTTAAGTACAACACCAATTTTAATGTATTAGGAGCTACAGTATATGAAAAACAGCCATTAAACAAAAATAAATCAGAACATAAATGCCATGATCTTGAGTCACTGACATAAATATTTTACTTATATAAATATTTATATTTTTACTTAATCGATACTAGAATGACTAGGGGTGGTATTGATAGTAAAAACATTGTTGAGGCAACTTTGAAATATTTACATTAAAAAATGTAAAATTAGTTCAATGTCAATCTGCTGGTTTAATCACGAAGAATCTTAAAACTATATCTAAACACACAGTATATAATGCCATTTCAATAATACAGCACATTGCAAATGCATTGCTTTTTAGGAGTCCTTTTCCTCTCGCTTTACTCTCACTGTGTTCATCCCCTGAGTATTTGGAGAACTCAAGAGCATTTAGGTGCATTTTAATGGAGTCTGACTCAGCAACTTGAGTATCAAACATCTGTCCATTTGCAACACAGAAATGCAGCTAAGGCTAAACAGACTGATGTTTTGACACAGGTGGTCAATTTGAAGTCACTTTACAATTGTAAAAGGTTTAGTGAGCTTTAAAGCACCAATAAGCAAATAAGTAAATGTAACAGACCAAGAAAATTAAAAAACAATGAAAACTTACCAGTCACAGGGCAGGATCCTTCAGAAACCAGCAAGATCTCAGTCTGCTGCTTGCAGGCATCTCGCCGTAGCAAACACTCATTATTGTAGACTTTATGATTGGAGCCACATACTGGGGCAAAATCGTTGTTACACTAATAAGAAAAAGAAGAAAATACAGTGTAAGAATGTTTTTTTCATTAGGATATTTGTATTATTATTTATCATATATTGCTTAAAAATAAAACTATTCTAAATACAAAATGTGCCATCAGTTCAAAAACACCAAATTATAGTTTTTTTTATACCTTATACAGTATTAAATGCAAAACAGTGTGACAGTTTTCCCCTTTTTAGATGTTGGTTTTAATTAGAAAATCAACAAAAGTTGGAATTTAATGAGGGTTTGCAAACACTTTTGTGTAAGCAAAACATTTTATTTAAGAGTTCATAATTTTGTTACTTGCTTTTGTTGTTCTATTGCAGCATACACACTAAAATGAGGTTACTGAACATCTTTCATTATACCTCTGGAAAAAGTAATGAATTTCATGAATATAAATCGATCAACAATTAATAGTGCATTGCCATCCATCAGGATATGCACATCAACTTATCAATCTTTTTAAAGTTTTTTTTTAATTCCATGTTTATATTAGTTTTTGAATAATGAAAAAACACACCATCTACAATCTACACATTTTATTGTAGTAAATAATTATTTAATAAATTCAGTTTATTAAATAAATAAATAATTGTTTGTTATATATAGTATACAAAAAACATAAATATGGCTTTACAAAATCTTAAGAGTTGCCTTATAACATGATATTAAAATATTATCCCTTTTGACCAGAGGATTGTGGAATAAAAAACAGTATGGTTCATGTCATATGATAGATACTGTATCACAATACAGGATGTATTCTGTAAATTTATTAAAGAAATTATTTATATTAATAACCTAATGTAAATGACTCTTTCTTAGTTTAAAAAACTGAGCTAAATAAAAAAAATAAAAAAATACAACACATACAATATGTAATGTTTCTGGTTTAAGAAAATAGTAAGCATTCAATTATTAAAATCATTGTTGGGAAAATGTTTTTTAACACAGGACAAATATAAAAAAAAATACTAATTCCAAAAATATTGACACCCCATATTCAGTATCAGCTTCCTTTGAGTTTAACAGGAGATCTTGGACCACTCTTCTATGAATAACATTCCCAACATATTAAAAGTCTTTAATATTGTCATGTAAATTACACTTTTTGTTTGAGACTAAACACTTATCCCACTATGTTCTGAGACTGAGAGGGCCATTGCAAAACCAGTTTTAGCATCCTGACAGAAACAAACACATTTTCAGCTAAAATGTTCTGACACGGAATGGAATTTATGTTGCCACCAATGTAAAGAAAAACATGTGGAACACATACAGCTAAAAGGCATAAAAAATGCACCATTATTTTTTATTATGGGAATTACGTTTCATTCATTGTACAATGTCTCCTTGTTTTTGCAAACTTCATAATACTGTACTTTGCATGGGCACAAAATGGCAATATGCCATGTTGATTAGAACCATTCAGAAGCTGGAGTTCAGGTCTCAGTTTCTTTTTTTTTACACTTATCCCTAAATTTTACTTGATGTTTGAAGAGTAAATCCCCAAGAATATATTTTCCAATTCTAAAATTGTAATCTTTGGATGCTTCTTTGTTTTTTTTTGCCTCTCTCTCTCTGTATCCTCCTCATTCTTTACTCTAGGAGTATATACCATACACATATTCCCCACCTGGTAAATGATGTGCCTTGAACGTTTCTTAACTAAAGCTTATCTGTGCTTGCAATGGACATCAAAATGGCATGTCTAGAATTCACACCTAGCATGTGGTGGGCGTGGCCTATCAGGTATATATGGTGCAGTCATTTAACTATTGAAAATACAGCATCAAACAGCAATGTTTGAAAACAAAAAAAAATGTTTAAAGACAAAATATTCAAACTGAGAAAACAAACAGAGATGCACAAAATACTAATAAAAGTGAAATAGGACAATACTGTAAGCCAAAAGGCAAGGTATCTGTGGAAAATCTGACATGTCTGGGTTGCCATTAACAAGCACGACTCCAGACATGATGTGCAGAGGTGCAGAAGACTAATGACCGATTTAGTGATTGATTGGCACAGTGCAAGTTATCCAGTGTGACGTGTCTTATTGGTGTTACTTTAAACATCAATGTAAACATCAGTAAAGGTACTTTTTTGTATGTTTGGTTATGCTTTTATTGAAACCTCCCTAAAAAACCTTACATTTACATTTACATTTAGTCATTTAGCAGACGCTTTTATCCAAAGCGACTTACAAATGGCATAAACCTTGTTTATACCTCCTATATTTGGTATTAAAAATAAAGGCTAAAGAAAGGATTTTAAAACTAGGTTATAGTAGCAAACAAAATTATTAAATGTCTATATTATTAAACCAAATCATTCATTTGAAAAAGTATTACTTTACTTATGACTCTAAATGCTTTACATAAAACAGATTTGATGTAAAAAAAAATGTTGCTACACTGGATTACCTATATTGCATCACACAAAGGCCTTTTTTTTGAGCAAAAGCTTTTATTACTTGCTAATATTTTTCATTTAGTATTATCATAGACCACACTTTAATCAACACTTTATATTAGTTGTTTGAAACCCTTGGAAATGCTGACTCAGTACTCTGTGGATGTTATCCCTTTAAGTTATGCCGTTTTTGCCAGTTGTGCCAGAGTCTGATGCTACTCTGTGCTAAATTTTGTCTGCTTTAGGAATGTCATCTATGTCTATGGCAACCTCATCCACTGCAAACCAACCTTAGAGCATTTTTATCTTCACTGAGCACTGGAGAAATCATTTAAAAGACTAATGACTAAACTCATTAATTTTAACGACTGTTGGTCACGTGATTTACTTGGTCTCCATTGAACACTTATATATAAACTTACATGTTATCTGTGGGTCATTATTTTTCAACATCTCATATTACTGCCTGGTAACTCTATGAGGACGTGTCCCTTACAGAATCTTGGTCCTCCCATGGGTTCTTCTTATAAAAAGCAAATGTCAGGGTATTTTTCTTGCAACTGTCACCTCGTCTTGCTTGTTATTGTGGAGAGGGGATGGGATTCAGACTTAGGAAACTGTAAACCTTCTTTCAGAAAATACAGTTCTATTAAAGGGGTATTTGAATATAAAATCTTGAAATTATTTGTAAAAGCAATGTCAGCTCACTTAAATGAAAATACTTGTTTACTATAAAACACATGAAATTAAGAGTGTGTTTTTAAATAAGCATACATTTGCAGACAAAGCACGATAAGCACATACTGTCTAGCAGTGCTTGTGTTTGCCTTCTACCTAAAAAAGTCTACTGCTTCTAGAACAAAAAACAAACTTAAAACCGAATGTATTACTTAATAAAAAACAATAGTGCCTTCACACAAAGGAAGAAACTTTATTTATTAATATACAAAAAATTAGTATTCAGTTTTCTTGGCTGATCCCAGTAGAGAATCACCAACACAGAAAGATCTAAATATTTGATTTGGCACACCGGATGCCCTTCCAGACACAACCTTTTAACTTGAACTACGAGTGCAATGATATGCACACCCCCAATGGCTAGGGAAAATTTAGTATCTTTAAATTACACATCGGCGTGTCTTGGATTGTATGAGCAAATCAGCGACCCCAGAAGAAACCCACACAAGCACAATCTGTGTTCGCCTCACCCAGTAATTGGACCCAGGACTTTCTAACTGTGAGGCAGAAATGTTAACCACTGTGTCAGCATGCAGCCCTGACATTTAGAAAATTAACAAAACATAATTCGAGCAGGAGTGTCAGAACATTTGCGAAGGTATCTATTCCAAAGTACACTGATGCATTTTATTCTCTTTTTAGGTATGATTCTGGTTGTCTTCATTTTCTATTTTTGCTTGTCATTTTTACTATTTGTAAATTAAAAGTGCAAATTGACCCATACATTACAATTACGAATCAAACATAACTCGTTTGTTTTACCGCACCGAAGCTAGCTAGCCAGATCAAAACTACAAGGAAGAAAAAGATAACACCACACACATGTAGCTGGCCTCAGATAGTATGTATCGTAAACAATGTACGTATAAGGCTATTACAGAAGCAGAAACTTTGGGGTGCAGCACTGTCTGATTCTACACACAGTAGATAAACTATAGCATTGGCCATGGTGCAGTCAGTATGGTGAAAAAAAGAAAATGTATGCTTGTAATTAAAGTTTAGATCATATTGAAAAATATATATTTTTAACAAGAAAGCACATTTTTAGTAAGATCTGCTAAAAAAGATCAAAAGACTGACTTGAACCAATAATCAGGTACATAATTTTAAATCTGCCCTTTCACAACTAAAGCTTTCCTAAAGGATAATTAGAGGGATAATTTTTTTAAATATATAAAACTATGTAAAATCTATATCAAGTATTATCTAATGGGGGGGGGGGCAGAGGGGGTTCATCTGAAAGGCTAGTTAACTTAAGCAGTCAGAAAAGGGTATAAAAATAGTACTGACAAACAGGTGGTTGCACAGTTATGAAAACCCAAACTCCTTAAACAAACATGTTTCAATGTATTAATTTTCATCACGGCGGGCTATAATAATAGAAGATGAGTTTAAATGGTAAGCTCTAAAATTTGGTCAGTTTGTAGTGGAATCAAATTGTCTTATCATATAAACCTGATTTCTAATGATAGGAGAGTAAGATGGATCCACCCTCTTATTTGAAACAACAGGCCAGTAAAGGTGAAGAAATGTTGTGGAAAATATTTTACACAATTTGGGGCCTTATACCAATGGAAAGATGTTTGCACAGTAAGGCTTATCTAAGCATAGCATTTAACCGAGGTCATGTATTCATGCCAATCACATAAAAACACTTTTATTGGAACAATGCACCATCCCAAAACAGTTGTAATGTCAAGCAACAAAAAAAGTGTATTTTTCATAATTTACTTTATTTATCTTTTTTCCAAACATTATACCATTATACATTTTTTTTAAATACAAGATTAGGCCATTTAAAGCCTTTAAGCATGGTAGGCAATCTAATTTGCAACATCTGTAAAAATCTGTTTTGCTTGCATAAGCCAATATTCTTGTATAATGATTTCATCTCTGGGTGGAATCAATGCCACAGCAAGCTCTTGTGGTTTTAAAGGCCAAAGACGGTCCAATATGCTACTAGACCGGTGACTCTAAAAGAGTGGCGGTTCAGTCGTTACAATCACATGTTCTGAAATGTTTGGTTTCTGCACAGTGTGTTGAAGAAATACAGTACTAACAATCGGCCATTAAAAAATATAATTTATTCGTAATTTAAAAAAAAAATCTTTACTAACAGTGGGATTTTAGTCATGATATTATTGTTTAAAATAAATTACTACAGAAAATGATGCATTATAAATTAATAAAAAATAGATATAATTAAATAAAAATAAGTAAATCCATTTTACTTTATTATTGTAGCAAAATACAACTGTAATAATAATCGATATGCTACATTTAAGCAGTACATTAAAATTTACCGTATCTGATATTTAATTATATATAATGGTATTCAAAAGATCTATCCACAGAGTTTGTGGCTAATTATACTTAAGAACAGGGTGCTAGTCTTTTGTTTTTGTTGACCTTTAGGGTTATTCTAAATTGAGAAACCATAAACATTCGTAAATAGGTATAAAATCTCTACCATCAAATATGAGCAAGGAAGCTGTGGAGTAAAATGAGAAAATGAGAATAAAAAGTAAAAACAAAATGATTAGGAAAAAAACTAAGAAGACTAGAGTAATCAAAAGAAAAAGAAATCAAAGATTTAGGAACTGCCACTTTTAAACATTTTTACCTGTCTGCATCTCTGTTTTTATTCAAGTTTTCTTTTACCCAGAAATGATGCAATCTTGTGAAAGTTGTCAGCAGATGTCACCTTGGGGTACCTCAAGAGACACCTGCTTTACCAAACCCCAATGATTCAGTTGTTTTATACTTGGCCTCCTGGGGCTATTACTACTTCCATTCTTCAGGAAATGTAACAACAACGAAAAAACACTGTAGTTAATAGTTTTTTGCAATGCAATAGAAAGATTGGCACGAACTAATCCATTAGACATACATACTAATAGAAAAAAGAAATTAGAACTTAAAAGAATGAAGGTATAGCACTGATTTTGAATTGTAACTGAGGTGGAAAATTACAGCACAGGTAATAAACAAAAGTAAAAGTGTAAACAGCATTATGCATTCCGACAAAAGGATTCACAAAATAAAACAAACAGGGAATACAAACATTTGAAAATAAAGCACTGTAGATATATCTACAGTGGATTCCAGTACAATTTATCTGTAAACGCTTTGAGGGATACTAAGGGTGGGCATATATTCAATATGTTTTGTGCAATATAGCTTTCTTTACATGTACATTTTTGTATGGCAAACCTATACTTCACATTACATGTTTAAACTGTGGCTTTAAATTATTTCATAAGCCATGTTTGAAGTAGAGCTAAAGAGATAAATGAGAGCAAATAAAGAATTTCAAAATTTGAATACTAGATGTGGTCAGACTACAGTCCAACACGGAATGCTACAACTACTTTGGACACATAACTGAAATTTTGTTACATATTGCAAAAATAATTGCTACAAATTCTGATTAATACAAATTTGACAAGCAGCAACAGTAGTGAAAGGTATAAATTAATTACAATAAAATATGCTATTCCATGCATTGAATAAATGTTGGTGCTTATTGTAAACAACTTTAAACGTTTTATGTCCACAGAGCATAGTTATTTGTATATTTTCACTTTTTACATAATAAAGAATCCCTTTATTTAAATTGATTCTAAAGATTCATTGAATCCTCAGTAATGCTTGATAGAGAGTAGTTTCATCTTGTGCTCTGTTCTTTTTGCCTTTCTTCAGATGTTTTAAATACAAATTTATAAACAAAACATGCTTATTACTTCATTGTGCAATATGTATAATGTGTAATGCTATAAAGTAATTCAATTTAATTCTAATGTTTACTGCATGTTTGTACTACCCAATGCATTGTAATCGCACTGGAAATTCCAGTTAATTCCTGCAGGGGCTGCTGTGACCTTTTTTTTTTGCAACAGATGACTTTTTCCCCCCACTATGGTTTATATCTTTTTAGAGGGCTTTGAAAAAGCCCTCTATTGTTATTATTTGCTTTTCACATTTATACCATAGATCTGTTGTGAGACGTAGTTTCAAATCAAAACACATTGCTGATTATACAGTTCTACAAGCAGTACAGATTATAATTGAAACAGGTCAATATTATATTTGTGTAAAATCTGTTATATAATATAACCGAAGGTAAAAGAAGGTTGGATGAGGTAATGGGATGTGATAGTGCGCTTTGGTGCAAGAGCTCCCTTAGGAGTATGTGACTACCCATCCCTGCTTTTATTTTTCTCAGTCCATCCATCAATTAATCCATTCCTGCCTCCCACTCAAGCATTAATCAATCCTTTCCATTAGGCCACCCATTCATCCGGCCAGCTACACAAAATACTCCATTTCGTTCAAAGAAAGTAGATAGGCAGATCCTCCCCTGCTAAGCACACTGAATCTGAATAATCTCACACAAAGACACTTGCTTTAGTAAGCAGTGGGGCCTGACTGTACTCAGACAAGCAATTAAAATCAGGCATGTAGGATACATTGTGTAGTAGCTGAGGATCCGTAGAGTGACGAAACAAAGTAAAAGCTGGTAAAACATTATAAGGTGCAATGAGATATTATTATCACCAATTGCTCACAAGAGTAGCAGGTCAAGTGGGGGTCTACTGCCTTATAGACATTTGTTAGGGTGCTAACAAAAAACATTTTCCTCCAGCAACTAGAACATGGGTTACATAAGCAATAGGACGTGCAAAAAAAAAAAAAAAAACATAAGGGTGTATCTATCATATATGTGGGCTGTTTTCTATTTTGAGAACAATTTTAAAAAGGTGCAACAAGTTCTTAGATGATAATTCTAAAAAGAAAAAGTGAGTTAGATTTTCTTTTCAACAATGTTACATATGTGTATGTGGAATTATAGTATTATAGTATACATAGAACTTATAGAGCAAAACATGGGGAAAAAAACAAAAACAGGTCACTAGTCCATCTCAGAGTAGACACAAGGACACACTTACATTTACACATATGGACCTGATTTTATTTTGGGATCATAAAAGTAATCTAAAGTGCCCGAAAAAGAAAACGCAAACATCCCACAAAAAAAGCCCTTGTCCACCCCGCATGACATTGTATCCACAACCGTGAGAGCATTAAACTTTTTGCCACCATGCTGCCCAATCTCAGTTATGATTATATGAAAATCATCCATCCTTATTAATAAAACAGTAAAACATCTTTTGATATTTGTTATGCATTGATGACTATTTCTTAACACCTGGATCCAACATTACTTACATGATCTTATCAGAAAATTCCTATGCAGTAGGTTGAGACATGATCACATTTTCCTTTCAAAAGGATTTTATTTACTGTGGCATAAGGGTGCGATTAAGCTAAATTTGTGAAGGGGAGGCAAAGTCACGAAATTATATCATATGAGCGGACGCACTCGGTGCTTGTTTGTATGATTAATTGGCTTTTTCTTCTGTGTGCAATGTGCGGCAGTGAAAAGAAATGCAAGTGGCTGAGCAGAGCAAAAACAACTCAGATTTCATTATTGTAGTGAATAAAGCCCATTTGAGATGAACTTTTACTACTTGAATGCTGTCGCTGTGGTGCTTGGGGGAGGGGTTTTTCAATTATCTAAGTCAAAAATTGAAAAGCTGATCGGGGAGATTGATTAGCGCACCTGAGAACCGTGTGCCTTTATAAGAAGGCATGGCACATATCAAGGAGAGAAAGTTCTCCAACACACGACAGGACTGGTGGGACGGTGGACACGGCATGTCTACATGCTTGTGTACTGAAAAAGCCCAGTATATGTGTGTAGGCGGGTTTGTGTTAACAATAAAGCTTTTGCTGTTGTGGTGCAATCCTGTCTCCGGTCCTCATCCTTTCCACCCTGTGACAAAATCCTTTTTGAGTATGTGGCACGAAACAGACTCAAGCCCTGCTGGCCATGGAACCAACATGGGACTGGCCCCTATCCTGATAAAATGAGACGCTATAATGACATCAAAGTGTAGCTTGTGCTTTTCAAGAGGAATACTGATGCCAGTAAGTCATCAACTAGGCTACCCAACTTCCACTTTTGTCAGATGGGCCCAAACATGTTGGATTACCCAGCTCTCCAGTGGGTGATCCTATAGAGCATTGGCCGAAAGAACCAGAAAAGGTTGCAATAACTTTGATTGACTGACTTCAGCTGACCAACAACTAAAAGACTCCAGATCAGACTTGACTATTCGTTTTGGAATGTCGAAACCGTTGTCAAGCTCATGATCCTGGTACAGTTCGTCTCCCTGCTGTCCATCAGGGCAGTGGAATGGGTACTGAGGTTGCTGAAGGAGGCAGTCAACCTGGCTGAAGATCACCTAGCTGCATATGAGTGGAAAGTGGACCCTGCATCACATTACCCCTCTTTCACTCTTTTCTGCCTTCTCTCTATCACACACTGTCTTTTTATATATCCCTGCTCTAGTGCTGTGTAAAAGAACCCCAACTTCCTCAAACTCAAGCATATGGGCGTTATTCCCATGTAGGTGCATTCAACATCACAGATGTAGGGCTAAAGCCCTGGATCAATGTTGCTATGGAGATTCTGACAATGGTCCAGATTCCTGACTCGCCACAAGCCGGCCGCAATCGAAAAAGGGACAAACCATCTACTGGTAAATATTAAGGAGGATATACATTAAAGTTTGATTATTTTTTGCTGCCATCAGGCCGCAATATAGCTAAGCTTGATTCAAAACATCATTGGTAGGTAAAACACTGTAGCTTGACATCTACTACACTTGATGGGGTGTTGGCTTCTAGTTCATCTACATAATTTTGCATCACAAAGACAATGGGAAAAGAGCACTTCCCCTTTGAAGATTCTCTGTAGATGATTTTCCATTTAAGCCAATGAAAAACAAGACATTGTGGCACACACTCTGTAAACTGTAGCAAATATTGGGAATTAAATTGATTCACACTAATGTGTTCAATAGACAGATGGGTTGGTTAAATGTTTTATAAAACATTCAAAACAATGATTCATAAGATTCAAAATCGGCTAAAATTGCAACCAAGGTTTACTGTGGAGTGCATCTCTTGTTGCAGCAATCTGGATGACATTCTCATGATTGGCAGTGAGACATGCAACATTTGAGGGCCATCCTAAAAGTGATCTAATGTATGAGGCGCACATCCAACCTTTAGAAGAGTGTGGATGGAAGTACCTTATATGGGGTTCCACCTGGGCACAATGTGCATAATCAAAGTGTTGCTGTATACTACAACCAAAATGGAAGTGTTAGTTATTATTTTAGGTTATATGTTTCCATGGACAGAGTGGTGCTAGCTGACTTTTGTGAAAATTAAAGCTTCTGAAAATTAAAAATTATGTGGTGGCATGACTTTGCATGCTCCGAACATTGCTCTAGGAGTCATTTTGTCCCAAGTGGTGGAGGAAGAGGAATGGTGTGTGCTGTACATCAGCCACGGGCTGTTCACAAGAACAAAAAGCACAGCACCATTGAGAAGGAGAGTCTGCTGATCAAATGGCAGTCCTCACCCTCTGCTTCTGCCTGCTGGGAAGATTTTTCACCCTTTCACCTCACACCACACTCCAGTGACTTCACTGAAGAATAATGATTATGAAGAATATATATACACTGCTAGAAAAAAATAAAGGGAACTCTAAAATAGCACATCCTAGATCTTAATGAATGAAATATTAGTTGAAAATCTTTATTTAGTAGATAGTGGAATGCGTTGATTACAAAATAACATAAAAATGATCAAAATGTAAATCTAAATTACTATCTCATCGAGGTATGGATTTGATATCTTACTCAAAATGAAAGTGAAAAATCAAATGACAGGCTGATCCAACTTTAGTGGAAATTCCACAAGAGATGTTTAAATGAGGCTGAGTAGTGTGTGTGGCCTCCACGTGCCTGTATGACCGCCCTATGAATGCCTGGGCAAGCTCCTCATGAGGCGGCGGCGGATGTTCCAATAGCCTTCCCCATGTCTCCTGGTGTTCTGACCTTTCTCTTGTTATCTGCTCAATGCTCTGGACACTGTGCTGACAGACAGCAAATCTTCTTGCCACAGCTCACATTGATGTGCCATCCTGAATAAGCTGCACTACCTGAGCAACTTCTGTGGGTTGTGTGGGAGGCCACACAAACTACTGAGCCTCATTTTAACTCGTATTGATACATTTCCAATGAAGTTGGATCTGCCTGACATTTGATTTTCCACTTTTATTCTGAGTATGATTCCAAATCCAGACATCCATCGGATAGTAATTTTGATTTGCATTTTATCATTTGTACGTTATTTTGTTCTCAACACATTCCACTATCTACTAAATAAATATTTTCAACTGAAATATTTTATGAATTGAGATCCAGAAGGTCTCAGTTCGAATCTCTATCTGGGTGGAGTTTCCATGTTATCCCCGTGTCTGCGTGGGTTTCCCCCGGGTTCTCCGGTTTCCTCCCACATCCCAAAAACATGAAGGTAAATTGAATCCTCTAAATTGCCCTGCATAGTGAGTGCATGTGTGTGTGACTGTGTGAGTGAGTGTGTACCCAGCGATGGATTGGCGCCCTGTCCTGGGTGTATATGCCCAGCGCCCGAGACGTTCTTCCCTGGATGGGCATGGGGAACCCCACCGCGACCCTCATAAAGGAATAAGCGGAGGATAATGAATGAATGAATGTTTCATCAGCACTTCTTTAGAATTTTACACAACTTTACACCTCTTCTTGCTTTTTTGTGAGATTTTTTTTGCTAGTTGTATTCTTTCCTAACCAACTTTTTGAAGTTTGTTCCAAGAACTTCACTTTCAAGTTATTAAGTTGGCTTGGAAATGTAAAGTAAGTTAGCTTCTCTTTATTCTGTTCTCTAATGGTCATGACAGGGCCGGTACTATTTGGGTATGGGATGAATCTTACCACTGAAGTGACTATGGTGTCGGTGGTGGGTTATGAGTGTTGCGCTGGTATGAGTGGATTAGACTCAGTGGTGCTGCTGGAGTTTTTAAACGCAGTTTACTCACTGTGCACTTCAGCCATATCCTCCTTACTGTCTCACATTGTAAATGTAAAATAAGAGACAGTAGCCCCTTACTAATCCTCCATCAGTGCTCATAGGCTTCTGCCTGCAGGATGCTGATGGCTGGACATTTTTCTTTGGTGGATTATTTTCAGTCCAGCAGTGCTGTCTATATGTGAGTCATGGTTATCTGACGTGTGGCCTTAATCTGGTATGAACCTGGCCTACATCTTGCAACTGGGTAAAGTGCATTAATGCGCCACCATTCAGCTGGCAGATGGTCTGATCTGGACCAGATTAATTTTTTATTTGGGAATATTACCAAACGTGGCTAAACATACTAATAAAAAATAAAACGAACAATATTATATAACAGATATAGAAAAGAATAGAATGTTTTTTATTGCCATACGAGTGAACAGGTTCACAACATCAGGAAATTGCTGAAGTACTGGTGCTAAAACATACAGATAGACGGACAAAAAACACAAAATAAAATCAAAATAATTAAAATAGAATACAAAATCTTCAACACTACAGTGCAATGGTCAAAAATATGTACAGATAATAATATAACCAATATTTCATGACTCTTTTAACTTCCAGTTTGATAGATGGATTATGTGTTTTAATAAATAATTCTTTACTTTATCTTTTTTAATATGATCATATTGGTCTTTAGTGTGTCCTTTACACCCCCTACAAAAAATATCAAGCCAAAGTGACAGAGGCATTAAAATCTCCCTGCTCTTTGTGTACAGGGTTCATTTTTTGAACAGCTACATGTTTAGCTGTTATATAATACACCACAGCAGAACTGGAAGAAAACCCAAAAATGGAAATATAACTGCTTTATAATAGAGTAGAGGATGCTGCACCAACGTCACACTCGAGTCTCCCCAAAGAAAATTTAATATCCTTTTACAAAAATCCCAGAGAAGCGCCTACACAATCTCTCTCTCACTCTCTCACCCTTTTTCTCTAAAACACTAACGAATATCCTGTTCCTCTCAGTATCCAAACTCAACCTTGGAAATTTAAATCTCCTTTAGTCTGTATTTTAATGTTTCGCTCCAACAGCTGTTACATCAGTGCAATTCATGGAATCCAGCCTGACTTCTGCCTATCCGTTATGCATTATGCATTAAACCATGTGTGTGAGAGAATTACTGACTGACATTAATACCATTCAGTAAAAGGTTTATTGTTCTTGTCGCAGTTGCGTCCTAACTGCCAGTTACATAATGTTGACGACACACATTTCCGACAAGAGATTATAATTTTCAGAAAGATATAGGTTTTGTGCTACAAATGAACAGCAATGTCAGGCTTCCTGATCCTACTGATTGCCTCTTGCGATACAAGACTTTATGTATTTATTAAGTGTCAGTGGTCCACAGGAATTAGTAAATACACTTATATTGTCAAAAGTTTTCCCTCACCTGCTTTGATATATGATCTTAAGTCACATCCCATTCCTAATCCATAGGGGTCATTATTATGTCGTTCCACCCTTTGCAGCTAGAACAGCTTCAGCTCCACAAGGAGTGTTTATGAGAATTTTTGAGCGCATTTGTACGGTCACACACTGATGTTGGATGAGAACGTCCGGCTCTCAGTTTCCGCTCTAATTCATTCTAAAGATGTTCTATCGAGTTAAGGTCAGAAACTGTTCCCACAAAGTTGAGAGGATGCGATTGTCCAAAAGGTCTTGGTATGCTGGAGCATTCAGAGTTTCTTTCACTGGAGCTAAGGGGCCAAGCCCAGCTCCTGAAAAACCCCACACCATAATCCCCCCTACACCAAACTTTACATTTGGCACAATGCAGTCAGACAAGTACCGGTCTCCTGGCAACCGCCAAACTAAGACCCGTGCATCAGATTGCCAGATGGAGAAGCGCAATTGGCCGCTCTAGAGAACGCGTCTCCACTGGTCTAAAGTCCAGTGGATTTGCATTGTACTAGGTGATGTATGGCTTGGGTGCGGCAGCTCGACCATGGAAACCCATTCCATGAAGCTCTCTGCGCACTGTTCTTGAGCTGATCTGAAGGCCACATGAAGTTTGGAGTTCTGTAGTGATTAACCCTGCAGAAAGTTGCCGACCTCTTCGCCCTTTGCGCGTCAGCATCAGCTGACCCCGCTCCGTCAATTTATGCGGCCTACCACTTGGTGGCTGAGTTGCTGTCATTTTAAAACGCTTCCATTTTCCATCTTCCTGTTGTCAGTGGAATATTTAGGAGCGAGGAAATTTCACGACTGGATTTGTTGCACAGGTGGCATCCTATTACAGTTCCATGCTGAAATTCACTTAGCTCCTGAGAGCGAGCCATTTTTTCACAAATGTTTGTAAAAACAGTCTGCATGCCTAGGTGCTTGATTTTATACACCTGGGCCCATGGAGGTGATTGGAACACCTGATTCTGATCTTTGGATGGGTGAGCAAATACTTTTGGCAATATAGTGTATCATAGTTTCACAAATATATGAACCACGACAAAACATAAACATTTTTGTTGATCATTTTTTGGATATTTCAATTCAAAATATTAAGAATAAAAGTAAAATAACCTACATTTTTTTTTATCAATCTTTCATGTGATGAGTATTACTGTTATATTTTTCATGTGGACAGGGTTCTTCCTGTGAGGAATTGGCATGTTCTACATTAGTCTGTATAGAATTTCTGTTAAAATGGCAGTCCAAAGACATTAAAGTTAGGAGTTGGAGACATTTTATTCTTTCAGTGTAAGAGTGTCCAAGCTGCCCAGTGTGTCTCTCCACCTTTTACACGATGGGTACTGATTGATTCTTAGATTTTGCAGGTCTTGCTGTGTGCATGTTCTCCCTGAGTCTGTCTGGTTTCCCTGTATCTGCTCGGAATGCTGCCCATTATTCAAATCTATCTACGTGAACATGCAGTCCAAATGGAAATAGAGAAGTGAGCCGAACACATGACATGCATGGATACACAGTGTTTGTAGACATTTGTCCACACTGCAAATATTATCTACAATTAATAGATTTCAGCTTGTGCATTTATTTTCATAAAAAAGCCCACAACTTAAAACACCCAAAGACTGTTATTACATAGTTTTGCTCTTTAATGTAAGTTTGTAAACCCTTTGTTCTGGTCTGCAGTCAGAATCTTAGGTCAGAACTGAGCTGGGATAAATGCCAAAATAAGTCTTTAAACTCATCCAAAAAAAATCTCACTCAATTATCATTAAGAACAAATCACTAGAAATCAAATAGAGGTTAAAATGCAATTTTCAAATGTCACTTGTGTTCTTGCAATGTGTTCACAGAACCCATGGGGAAATTTGATTACTTACTGTATGTTTAAAAATAATTGAATTAGGATAGGTTTGGATGATTGTACAAAGTGTGCTAAAGCAGCTAATTTATTCTCCCTTAATAATCAACCAGGGGACATAGTGGCACATTTGCCTAATAAATGCAAAATACACATTTTATAATAAAACGAACAATGGACAGAGTGATTTTTTTAAATATATATTTTTTCCTAATGCAAGTTTCAATCACTTTAATTATCAGAAAATATTATTATTGCTAATATAATATTGCATTTTTAATTATATGTGGGTGGCACGGTGGCTTAGTGGTTAGCACGTTCGTCTCTCAGCGCTGGCGATTCCTGGTTCGGATCCCAATCTGGATGGAGTTTCCATGTTTTCCCCATTTCTGCGTGGGTTTCCTGCGGGTTATTCGGTTTCCTCCCACATTCCAAAAACATGGATTCAAGGTAAATTGAATGCTCTAAATTGCCTTGTATAGTGTGTGAGTGTGTACCCAGCGATGGATTGGCACTCTGTCCTGGGTGTACCTGCCCAGCGCCCGAGACGTTTCCCCCTGGATGGGCAAGGGGACCCCCCCCCCCCCCCGCGACCCTCAAAAGGGAATAAGCGGAAGATAATGAATGAATGAATGAATTATATGTTGAGACAAACAAAAAATGCAATTTAAATCTATATTCGCACAACAGTGTCATCTAGCGGTGAGTTGACACATTGACATATGAATGCAAACCTTGTACGAACGGTTGTAAAATCCTAATAATCTTTTAAAAACAAACAATTATATGCAAACTCCAAATAATTCTTATTTCATGGGTTTATGTTCACAGTTACGACATATTTGAGCTGTTAGAGATTTGTGCTTTTGCTGCACCCAGAAAGTGAGGATAACATTTCATTTGTTATAATCCTTGTTTGAATTTGTTGTGTAAATGATAAGCAGGTTGCATAAACTGCTGCTCATGACAAAATCAGGTCACAGCAGGAACAAGCAGCCACAGTCCTGAGTCCTAAAAGTAAGACACTAACACCTTCAACGGCAGAGCCAAAGCCTGTCCCGATGTTTAAAAGTACAAAAACACAGGTCTGCAAGCTATTGTAGGATAAATTCATTTATAAATACACACTTAAGGGTCAATTAAGTATTTTAATTTACCTTCAAGTATAAACTAGGAAAATCTGCATGGACACAACGAGGCATGGAAAAAAAAAAGCAAACTCCATCCTAAGCGTT
The DNA here is from genome assembly GCA_025769995.1 of Xyliphius kryptos. Taxonomy (NCBI): domain Eukaryota; kingdom Metazoa; phylum Chordata; class Actinopteri; order Siluriformes; family Aspredinidae; genus Xyliphius; species Xyliphius kryptos. Next base: position 524 of record JAOUQT010337594.1, on the reverse strand, counting down.
ATGCCAAAGATATAAACCTAGGGTCCTCTTGCTGTGAGAAAGCTAAGCACTGTTTCAATTACACTATTGCCTACTGCTGAATTTTAAAGTGAGAGTGGAAAGGATGACGCAAGGTGCTTGGCATATAGCAATTGGCGCACGGGTAGAGTGGAGGGGAAGACACAAGGCACTTGGTATATAGTGATTGGTGCATAGGTAGAGTGGGGGGGGAAGACGCAAGGTGCTTGGCGTATAGCAATTGGTTCACGGGTGGAGTGGAGAGGAAGAACCGAGGCGCTTGGCGTATAGCAATTGGCGCACGGGTAGAGTCGAGGAGAAGATGCGAGGTGCTTGGTAAAAATCCTTGTCACCTGGGCGTAGAACAGGTAACAATTAATATATATATGTATATACTGCTCAAAAAAATAAAGAGAACACTAAAAGAACACATCCTAGACTTAAATGAAAAAAATATTTATTTAAAAGATATATTCAGTTGAAAATCTTTATGTAGTAGATAGTGGAATGCATTGAGAACAAAATAA
>JAOUQT010337585.1:0-13037 GCA_025769995.1 Xyliphius kryptos | reverse complement strand
CAAAAAGCTTACAGTGATAACACATGGTGTTACAACAGATGCTATTATAATGTCCTTGCAGAGAGAAAACTGCGATCACTCCGATGTGAGTGGTGTTTCCATGTTCTCTCCATGTCTGCATGGGTTTTTTCTGGGTTTTTTAGTCTCCTCCCACAGCTTAAAAACATGAATTTAAGGTAAATTGGTTGCTCTAAATTGTCCCTATATAGTGTCTGTGTGAGTAAGTGTGCCCAGTGATAGATTGGTGCCCTGTCCTCCCCAACGCCCGAAATGTTATCCTGCATTGGCATAGGTAACGCCCCTAGGGGACTTTCTAGTACCCAGGATAAAGTGCAAGATGAGATGAGATGATAAACACAAACTGAAACATATAGAATGACACATTGAGAAAATCGACCTATTTTTAAGTTAAATGCAACAAGAAAAAAGCTAAATTTTTTCAAATTTTAACAGCAAAATTGCTATTTAAACATGAGGATATGTAATGAGAATAAAAGCTATAAAAAAAACTACAAAAAAAAAACATAACAACGAAGACTGTCATATTAATGTACACATCACTATAGTGGCAGAAATTAAGTGCAAGTTTAGCATTGATGCTTGTAGTGAAGCAACACTTGGCTTGTAATGAGATTGTTAGTGGCATGGTAGTACCCTGTGTTCATTTTATTGCCTGCTTTACTGGTTTTCTCAAGCATGGTATTCAGGTGTAGATAAATAAAGCCTCTGTGCAGGAGAGAGGTATTTGGAAAGAGGGCATGTTCCTGCCCACATTCTTCCGCTCTAATTACTTCGAGATAGATCATGCTGAAAGCTGAAGGTGGTGATCTATGTGGACAGGTAGGTTCAGAGCCTTTGTTAATATCTGGGGGGGACAAAGTTTAAAAAGATTTAAATGGAATGGGGTATAATTTTTGGTAACACTACATAAATCCATTATTAGAAACGCATGAATAGGACATTTGTTAAGCTTTATAAAGTATTCATAATGCTTTAAAACACTTGTCATAAGCCTTTATTAATGTTTATAGATGTGCATAACCACACTCATAAAGGGTTCTAAGAACATGCCATAAGGCTTTATAACACAAAGTGACATTATAACATTTGTGTTTAACAAGTGCTTTTCCTAAAATTGACTTTACAAGCGCTCATAAATGTTTATAAAAGCTAAAAGAGAATGCATACAAAGTAGTACGTAATGACATAAATTCTCTTAACAGACTTTAAGTGTAATCATCTTGTTTTAAGTAAGAATTTCTAAATATCCAAAGAATCAAAAGTTTAAATAAGTTCATATTATAACACGTTACTGTGTTATAAACCCTTATAAAACAATGTATGACTATAATTATGAACATCTATGTACATAAAAACAGCTTATGACAAATGTAATAAAGTGCTATGAATATTTCATAAAGCTTTATAAATGCACTTATAATGCATTATAAAAATATTGTTCATAGAAAATGTTACCTAATTTTCTTTCTTTTTTTATTTCTTTTTGTTTTGCGTATTTGCCTCGGTGAAACTTTTGTGTGTGGGTTTTTAGAACACCTCAGTTTGGCATTAGTGATCAAAGAATGTTGGGCTTAGTACAAATCATCATTAATCAACAAAGTAAATATCCTCTCTGATGCTCTCAGGTTATTCAGTGCCTCTGATGTGTAAAATGTGGTTTCTAGATGAAAGGAAATCATGATCTTTTACCCTTTCAGTGAGTAAAAGCCAAAGCCTTAAGATTGACAAAATTCTCTCTTTTACTCTTTATGGGCTCTAAGGAGCTTTTCCGTCTCAACGACTCGTATTTTTCTTTCAATAAACCTCTGTCAGCAGGCAGCTCGATGGCCAAATTCAATGCATTGCTCAACAGGCTGCAGGGTCACATGATCAGCATACAACACTATGGATTGGCCAACTCCAGTTTCCATAGAGACCAAACCAAGTCTGCCTTGTGCTGAAAATGTAAACAATGTGTGAACGCTAGAGGATTTAAATAACTAGTTTTCTAATCTTGTAGCTCATTTCCATGAAGCAGTGGATATATGACAAAGAGGCCATGTGTTTACACTTTTTTGCATTTATATATAGTATAGTATAGTATAGTATAATATAATATATCTTGCAGTAAGACAAATAAATTATTAAAATATACATTGTGATTTCCGGATTTTCTTTTTGCATTATGTGTCCTAATGTTGTGTGGGAGGTTTTCTGGCTAAATTGGAGCAGCCCGGTGGCCAATCTTCATTAATGTCACATTGCACCAGTAAAAGCAGAGTGTGGAGGTTTAATTAGCAGAGGAAGAGCACAGTTTTGCTCCAAATATTGCACTGCACACAACATTATGGGTTCAAAAGATTGCAAGATCCTGCAAGAAGAATTGCTTAAAATCCCCCTGACCACTGTGCAGGACATGTATATGTCATTCCCAAAAGGAAAGGCAGCAAAAGGAAGCCCAAAACTATATTTATAAATTATCGTGTTCTAAAGCCAGGGGTTTCAGATTCATTGTCCAACCCCTGTACAAAATGTGTTTTATTTTATATATCGATTTTATAATATTCTTCTTGCATAGAACACTATGTAAGGGAATATTCCTTGAGTGTTAATAAGCAAATTATGGGATGTGCATTTTAAAAAATTATTTATTATTAACTAAAAGTTAAATACTTTAGTATGTTGTGTCATTTAAGATTCAGAGTTTGTGATTTCTCATTTTGATGTTTCAAGGCATTTCAGATGTTTTAAATAGTATTGAGGTTAAATGATTTTTTGGGTCAGTCTGGTGTCCCACATATACTTCCTGTGATGGAAATGCTATTACTGTAGAAATTGAATTTTACCTTTACTTTTGTGAGATAAAAGTATTTTAAAAACTGTTTGAAAATTGGTACAAAATGTTTTTTTACCTATTTTTTGGGACTGTGTGTCTCTTGTTTCATCTGTAGGACTTAGATCATCTGGTGGCCACCTGAGCTCCCCACTTTCCACTTCTCCACTCTCAGTGGGTTCCACCACAATGGAGGGCAAGCGTTTGGACAGCTTTGGATATCGATCATGCGATTCAGGGAAAACCTAGAACGTGGAAAAAAGAAAAAAAGGACTTGATATGACGCATTTGGTTACCATAGACTATAGGTTTCCACAGTGGCTACTATATACAGTATATATGGCACCCAACAGGAAAATCTAATTAGTGCATAATGCCAAGTATGAACTGCTAAAAGCTCTTAAAATAAATTAGGAAAATTCTATGTTTATTCATTAAGTTTCTAATATAGTGTAAAACCAAAGCTATAAAATTAACCTATATTGTTTACAGACAAAACAACAAGAAAACATAAATAACCAAAAAAAATAAAAGAATGGCTAAATTCCAGTCACATAAAGGATTTTGTCATTTTGTTTATGAAAAACAAATGTGCAGTTGTGAATTTGGAAAAATGATCAAAAGACATAGTGAGAACTCGTGAGAGTAGTAAAGTCACAAATGGGTCATCGTAAGGGTTTGACCACATTGAGCTGAACAATAGGGATTGGTACAGAGTGGTTTTTAGTCCCACAGCACAGTGAATTCTCCTGCTGGCTGCCATCACAGAGTGAATAGGAAACCCGTCACTTTTATTCAGCCTTTATATATTGGCAGTGTTCGTCCAAGCACATACACACAAAAAAGGTAATGATGATGATTTCCTGAAAAGATTTTGACCTTTGCAGTCCTGCTAAGCTCACAGGTGCAATCTGAATTCATCTTGCCTTTTTTTTTTTATGAGCGAACAGACATTGGCTATTGGGGACCAGTGAGAACAAAACAAAAGGGACAGCAATCAGAATAATGTGATGGAACTGCAGTCAAAAATAGAGCCTACTGACAGAAAGCAATACATGGACAGAAGCTGGTGGGATGAGGAGAGTAAAGCAAAAGAGATGTTATATTATTTTAAGAGTATGGTCTGTGTTTATGTTAACATCTGTGGCATATTCGCCTCTCAGCGCTAGGTTTGAATCCCAATCTGGGTGGGGTTTCCATGTTCTCCCCAGGTTTGCATGGGTTTTCTCTGGTTTCCTCCTATACTCCAGAAACATAGATTCAAGGTAAATATGCTGTTCTAAATGGCCCCTGTATGTGTAAGTTAGTGTGTGCCAAGCGATTGATTGGTGCACTGTCCTGGGTGTACATGTTCTCCCCTAAAAAGAGCCAGTTTTGTGAGAATTATAGGTAGAAGGGTGGGTCCTACGATAAAAGTACTGAATTATAATAAATGGAATTTAAAAGGCTCCACAATCTGCAGTTTAATTGGTAATAGGTAAGGTCATCAAAATGAAAACCTCTGGAATGGAATTAAGAGAAAGATGGATAGTCACAAGCCATCAAACAAAGCTGAACTGCTTGAATTTTTGCTCCAGGAGTGGCATAGGGTCATCCAAAAGCAGTGGGAAAGACTGGTGGAAAGCATGTCAAGATACATGAAAGCTGTGATTGAAAATTATGGGTATTCCACAAAATATTGATTTCTGCACTCTTCCTGTTTCTAAATGTATATGAACTTGTTTTCGTTGCATTAGAGGTCTGGAAGCACTGCATCTTTTTTGATATTTTGACCATTTCTCATTTTCTGCAAATAAATACAAAATTTTTGCATAGGGATTTCGGAGACCGTAGTGGTCAGTAGTTTATAGAATAAAAAACAATGTTCATTTTACTGAAACATATACCTAAAAAGAGTCAAATCAAAGGAACTAATAATTTTGCAGTGGTCTCTTAATTTTTTCCAAAGTTGTATATACACCAGCAGAAATACCAGCGCTGTGCTATGTGGAGAACTTCATAACAACTTGCAACACAATTGTTTTAAAATGAGTGATGACTTTAGAGTTTGTATATTTAAAAATAACATATTATTATAGAGTGAGGCTTGTGGCAATTAAAAATCTTTTAGGAATATTCGGAATGAATATAATGTGAGTTGTGACTACGGTGTCCACGTGGTTGCTTTCTCACGTGAGTTTATCAGTAGGGATTTCAAGAACACGATAAGGAATTACCGAGCCAGAGTTAATTTTTGTAGGTACTCGCAAAGCCCCCAATCCATCTGAGGTGTTGCGTCTGATGCCAAAGAACATTAACAATCAAATGTAGAAAAGCAAAAATACCTTTTTTTGAGGACATGGCAGGTAATCACAGTGCAAAGTTTCAGCCTTGTAGCCACTTGGGAAGACCCTGAAGTGACACTGGAGGTGTCTTGCTTTCGATGGTGAGATCAAACGAACCGTCAAAATTAGGAAAGCGAGAAGCAAGTTTCAGATCTTTTGGTACTCGGGAAGTCAATGAGGTATTGTGTATATATAGGTTTATGCACCACGGATGGTGGTACTAATACAGAATTTGGTAATCTCCAATAGTCAGCACATCTATTATGGGTAAATCTGCTGTTAGCTAAACTTGCAGATCCTTCTTATCTCTTCTAAGTTCTTTTAACTAACAGCGCCTGCAATTTGATAAATGTAATGATATGTAACAGTGATGGATTGGCGCCCTGTCCAGTGGTCTATCTACCCAGCATCCAAGACGTTCTCCCCTGGATGGGCATGGGGAACCCCACCGCTACTCTAGTACAGGATTAAACGGAAGATAATAAATAAACGAGTGAATGAATCTTATGTAATGTATGTTTTATTAAACTGAATATAGAAGGAAAAACTTATTTTCGTCATTATGGCAACCCAATTATTATTATAAAGCATACCTGAAAAGAGATATTCTGATCAGATGCACTGTAGTCCCCAACAGTAGACTCACAGGTGTTCATCACTTCCGTCATTGTCTTGCACTTTAGAGCCTAAAATAAGACACCACAAGGAAGTAAGCACAACTCACTTGGATAAAGCCACCATTGTTTGTGTGTAACACAACCCATGCATTAATGCTCTCATTTGACTATGAATGTTCCAGCGCTGGTCTGATTCAACCCAATTCTGACTACAACAGCTGGGTTATTTTGTCAGAGTTAAATTAGCTGGACCACCCGAAAAACATCCCTTATGCTCGCCACACTGCTCAGGCCAAGCAGGTCTTGGCATGATCCGTGTGGCTGCCGCAGATTCAGATCAGCATATCAATCAAACAGTGCTGAAATTATATTCATGCTCTTTCAAAGCTATTGAAAGCTATAGAGAATACATTTCAAATGTGGTTATTATGAAAGTGATAGTAATCTGGATGTTAGATTCAGTTCCTGTCCTCATCCCTCTTTAAAACATTTACTTTTTAATCCCACAGCCTGAAAACCCATTCATATCCATCATTTCCTTGTGTTTATTAATAGATTTTGTCATAATATTTGAATGAAAAAGAGATCCATTAATTCAAAATTGTGTGTGTGTGTGTGTGTGTGTGCGTGCGTGCGTGCGTGTGTGTGTGTGTGTGTGTGTGTGTGCATATACTGTATAAAGTTATATAGCAATGTATGTACAGTGGATATTTACAGATAGATCAATTAATACCAGCTTTTAAACTAGGTTTTCCACTGGACTTAAGTTTTCATAAGAATAAATAAATTATCAGAATTTTTTTTGCATGCTTCTCCTAAATTATGTTTGTACATGATTTTATTTTTCAGCCCTTTTTCAACTTTTGGCTTGCACAATTGCTAGTAAAATCTATAATAAACAAGCATTTTTTCAGGGTATAAATTATATGACTAGAAAATAACATTTACGTGGAGTTTTGAGGGTACATTATTACAAATTCTGATAAATTCTAAATTCTGAGGGTACAATGACTTTTATAAGCACTATATTCTTAAGTACGAATGAGAATCCAGAGCAAATAATTCAGGACAGAACTGTGTGAATCTGCGGAACACAACCTTTCAAAAAACTAACGCCGTCCATTATTATGAGCCCAGGATAAATCCCCGAATAAAAATACTCCCATCTACATTTGTAAAGGTTTGCTTGCATGCATCAAAGTTAAGTGCAGAGCTTTTATTTCACTTTCAATCAAATGAGCACTTATGTTTTGTGGCTTGAAACAAGCTTTTATACCTGAACAATAGCCCCATTTCTGTAATTAGCTGTTCATTGAATTAGATATATCATTTGCATTGTAGCTATTTACTAATTCTAGATGATGCTAAAATTCATTTAGTGCACATATACTAAATAAGTAAATACATTATTAATAAGAATACTTGGGTATTACTTAGCAATATGCATTCTTGTGACCTGTTCAACAAATTGCTTTTCTCTTCTTATTGCAAAAGGAGACAATCGGATAAATACCGATTGTGCCGCTGTAGTGACCCCCCACGTGGTGTAGTGGTTAGCACAGACAGCTCTCAATGCTTATGATCCAGCTTTGAATCCTGATCTGGATTTAAGGTGTATTGGCCGCTCCTAATTGCCCCTATAAATGTAGTGTGTGTGTCCCCAGTGATGGATTGGTGCCCTGTGCTGGGTGTATCTGTCCAACAACTAAAAGTTCCCCCCTGGATGGGCATTGGGACATCCTCCTCACGTGACACTAATACAGGATTAAATGGAGGATAATGAGATGAAAAATGTAACTAACTTATATATTTTTGTAGATCTAATATTTGGTCATTTGCAAGTTCACCCATAAAGTCTACCTCATACCCAAATTAATGTATCAATATGAGTTTTACTCATGCAAAATGTCTGACTATTGAAGACTGAAATATACATGAGCGATTTTAAAGAAACCTGAAACCTTAAACAGCACAAATTATTATATGTGGAAAACAGTTGATCCTTAAATTGTTGGCATCCTCAGTGAAGAACCAAACAAAGAGGCTAAAATAATTTTCCCTGGAAGCATTCTTGCATTACGTCATACAAAAAAAAAGCAATAAAATGGGATTCAGATAAAAACACAATATATTACACAGTATTATAAACAAGCAACCAAAAAAACAGATCACAAAAAATATAATTAAAATCCAACCTTTTGTCTGAGATAGTTGGACTAATAAATCTAAGAAATCTGAGTGATTCTCAAAACAACATTGTTCCCAAAGCATTTTAAAGGTCATGGACATGTTTATACTCGTGTGGATTTGGATATATGCTTTGCCTTGATGTCTTCCTGGGAAATCTAGCTGACCTTGTTTGTTGGCATTGGCAGTTAAATCTTCATTAAAAAAAAAAAATTCTAGTTAGAAGTATCTAACTAGATGTATATAATGTATTTTATGTTCTTTTTAGGTTAAAGTGATTGTTAATTGATGAAAAATCAATAAATTACTTAGTGGTTGTAAAATGCTATTATGTTTTGCAAACCTGTAACTATGAACACAATAGTGGTTTTTACCATTTTACTAGCTTAACAATTCGATGCATGACGGCAAATACACCTCCATCCGCCTCAGACAGCTAATCTGTTCAAAGAATATAAGTATTTTTAAGTGTGTATCCTCCTTATATAAGTTATATCCACCGTCTTAAGGTTGTCTTGTTAAGTTAGGATTGTGTTTTATATTATTTTCTATATTGATATATCCTAAATTTTCCAAATTACACTCCAACTCGTTTCCTGCGCTCCAGTGATGAATGTAGCCTGGTGATTCCATCTCACTGAGGTGCTGATTCTCCATTTCATTCACCACTGCTAAATGGTAGAATGATCTTCCCAGCACTGTCTGTAAGGCACGGTGACTTAGTGGTTAGCAGGTTCGCCTCTCAGCACTGGGGGTTTCCGGTTCGAATCCCAATCTGGGTGGAGTTTCCATGTTCTCCCCGTGTCTGCGTGGGTTTTCCCTGGGTTCTCCGGTTTCCTCCAAAAACATGGATTCCAGGTAAATTTAATGCTCTAAATTACCCTCTATAGTTTGTGTTTGTGTGAGTGAGTATGTGCCCAGCGATAGATTGGTGCCCTGTCCTGTTTGTATCTGCCCAGCCCCTGAAACGTTCTCCCCTGGATGGGCACCCCACTGCGACCCCAGTAAAGGAATGAACGGAAGATAATGGCTGGCTGGATGGATGGAAAAAAACTAAAAAGTCAGATCAGGTAATGATCAGGTTTGATAATACTACAGTGTAGTTGGCCTCTTCTTAACTACTGACTTGTGTTGTTCTTTTATTTGTAAGTCACTTTGGATTAAAGCGTCTGTTAAATGGCTAAATGTGAATGAATGAATAAAGGATTTTGGCTATACATCTTCTTATATGTGGTCTTCAAAGAGCAGAGTGTTATAACTGACAGCTTTTTGACGAAGATTTTCAAAAGCTACCAAACAAAATGTTAAAATGTTAATGATAAGAAATATTCCAAGTCCAAATACAAAGCTAACAGGTCATATTAATTCATCAAATAATGTGATTATTACCAATCTATGGGTTATCTCTGTTCCACACAAGCATCTTGTTTATTAGCTGATTATTTCCAGATATAAAAAATAGAATTTTTTGATGCCAAATAATTCAGCCTAGTTAAAGCTGCATGGCATGTGTTTTGATGTATTAAGCCAATAATTTCTAATGCTTTATGCTTTACAGGTGACAGATAATAAGCCTACACTAGATAAGTCCCACTTCAACAGATTTCTTTTAAAAAGTCACATTTTAATGATTAGGAACTGATGTAAGGATAGCAGTTTATCTGCCTTCTGTGAAGCAGGTGTCGATAAAAGAGTGATATTGGGCAAATGCAGGGAGGGTGCAGTGGCTAGATGAAAGGAAAGTAAAAGCCCACAAATATAAAGCAAAAGAGATTAAAGGACCATGAAAAACACAACCTACGTACATAAAGGCTTTGGATATCACAAAAAAACAAAGCTGCAAAAAAACAGGTGAGAAAAAAAGGGGCAAATCTTCAGTCTTTGACATTTTTAGAGTGTCTGTCCATTGGCAGCGAGAAGGAGACATAATTCATGAAGGCAAAACAGCTCAGAGGTTATAAATATAAATTCTATAATTCGGGCTGTATATCAAAAATACAAGTTTTATGCACAAAGTAGGACATGGAAGCGTCTTGTTGGAAGTCGATTGAGCTTTTAAAACAGCAGCTGTAACTGGAAATCGTGTGTGTATAAGACACGACAGATATATTTGATTCTGCTTTAGCTTATGTACTTAAATGACTAAAATGACCTCTTTTTCTATAAAACATTCTGAATATTTTTTAAAAAGCCACAATATGTTTAAAATGTCTTAATCAAATGTGATATGAACAGCTTCCATGGCTAAAGCAGGTTGTTCAAGCCTCTGCACTGTTTTGTGGTCATTCATTTGAATTTTCCAAGCAGCCAAACCTCAGTGGCCACAGAACCCAACAACAGCTCATTTGTATATCTTAGTTATGGATATACTGCAGGTGGAATTACCTTTGTGATTTAATAAGAAAAAAAATAAACATTTTATATATGTGATTAAAATAGTTTAATGTATTGGGTTACTGCACAATTTTCTACAGGTAGATAAAAACAAGTAGCTCTTTGAATCACATGATTGCAGTAGAAGGGATGATGAGAATTTCATGTTTAAATAAACATGTACATCTGGAATAAAAATCAAAATAGTTACTTCAATTTTTATTCTAAAGCACCGGTTTGTTGGTGACCTAATTTAGGAGCCACATTTTAATGAATATACAACTGGAAGTCCCTAGTTTTAAATAATCCCCTACGTTACCATTGTTGCATTATATTGTGATGAATACATTCAAAACTAATTGGGTGGAAAATGTACAATGTTTACAAATTCCCCAGTCTATACTTGTAAGATGTGATGGCATATTTATCTGGAGTGTAGTATTTAATTAAGAGCATGATAAACTCCCAGGAGAGAAAGTACTTTGTTGTATATCAAAGGACACAATACTTGTATCTAGGCTGTTAATAATGTGTGGTATTATTCAATCATTCATTATCTTCCGCTGAATCATCCACTAGGTTCGTGGTGGGTTCCCCAAACCCATCCAAGGGAGAAAGTGTCAGGTGTTGGGCAGATACACCCAGGACTATATGGGGCAATTTTAGAGCATTCAATTTACCTCACATCCGTCTCTTTGGATTGTTGGGAAATTGAAGAACCAGGAGGAAACCCACAATGAACCATGCATTTCTGTTTTATTTTATTTAATCTTAATCGTAGTTTATTTTAACAAAATTGCAACATGTTTGAAAATAAATGCAAAATGTAAAATTAAAGGCTTCCTTGTCTATTCATGTATACAGTTTTGTTTTAAAAATTGAAGTTAAATTCCATGGATGATTTTGTTAGAGAAGATGAGTAACACCTGCTTCACAGGAAAAAAAAAATACTCCACATTTTAATCCACAATTACTACTTATGTACTTTATTATATATTACACATAAAATATGTTTTGACCAAAAAACAAGTTTTATATGTAGTTATTTTTGTATTACTATTATTTTTAATCCTGTAGGATAAATAGGAACTTGTTCATAAATATTTGCAAAATGTCATGTTGCAATCAGCATGGCATGTGGTTTAAGATTAATATTATATGTTAAACTTTAATTGAATATTATAAATCAGCCACTCGGTAAAAAACATTTTTTTTATTCTAAAATTTAAATTTAATCCATATTTTTTTACTCTTATCTTATTTTTTGATTTTCAAATGCTAATTTTCTAAAGACCCTACACCCAACTGGAAAATAAGTTAATAGGTGTATTGGTAAAAGCCTAATTGTCAGTGTTAGTTTTTTATTTGTATAGATAGAAATGTTTGGGCTTTTACTCTTATCGCAGTGTCTACCACAAATTTAATAATAAATAAGGATTTTCAGTGGTAAATTTGAGAAGCAAAAACAAATATGAATGATATGTTTGGAGCCATTTACAGACTTACAAGGAATCTTCCACAAAGAGTCTTCATTTGCCTATGAAATATTTTCAGATGAGAGACTTCCTTTATAAACGAGTTTGTCCAGAGATCAAAATGTAAATCATTTGTTTGTTAATGAGACTGCATCAGCATTAATGGATGTATGCAGCAGTCTTTGTCTTTCCTATCTGTTGATGTCAGGATATACTGTAAATAATCCAACAGAACTAAAAACTTGGACAGAACTAGAAACAGGACACTTAAACATGAAGTAGGAAATAACTGATTTGCACAAACAGAAGAGTTTTAGTTCATTTAATAGTGCCCTGAGGTGTTGCTATGTATGGCTCTACATTTTGGTCGGCAGAAAATAGAAATGGTTCCTGAATAATTTAAATGTCACTGGGTCCAAGTGCTGAGTTAACCCCCCTACGTCCAACAGCAATATGGAAAATCTTATTCAAATACAGGGAAATGATGGATACTGCCTGGACTAGCTTAACTGCTATCATCAACCAGTGGACAACATGGGCAATGCAAAGTACAGTTTGCTAAACTACTGGGTTTCAGGAGCTTATAAAGAACTATGAATAACACAAGACAAAAATCAGAGCAGGCAAAGTGTGAAACAGGTCAACAAGTAACTACATAGTTTGTAAATCATCATTCATCAATTTCTTTATGCCCAATTTATGCCCAATTTTCTACAACAAGCTTCTTATATACAGAAAATCAGAATACATTAATATTTGTGCAGCAGATATGAACACAAACCAAAGCTCTCATTTAAGTCACATCTATTGATGCCTTGATGAGCTGTTTCAAATGGAAATGATGGAAATGATGCAGGTAGAGGTCCAGAAGGAGACTTATTGGGAAAGACTGTGCATTTATGTGATATGTGGGAAACGAACGAAAGGAAAAAACTTAGTCACTTTACTGGATGTACTATTTTACTAAATTGTGCTTAACCGCTGTATATAGTGAATACTGTATACATTTTTGAGTGGATTAGACTTAAACTCAGACAACCTTTATTGTCATTTATTATACACAGGTGTAAGCGGAACAAAATTTTGTTGTATTTTGGCTCACACTGAATATACAGACAAAAATGATTTATACATAGCATCAAAAAACTTTAATATAAAAAAAATAATAATTCACAGGATATGACAAATAAATAGAATTATATAAATATATAATAATGCAGCAGGATAT
>JAOUQT010337579.1:0-13037 GCA_025769995.1 Xyliphius kryptos | reverse complement strand
TCTCCCCTGGATGGGCATGGGGAACCCCCCCCGCGACCCTCATAAAGGAACAAGCGGAAGATAATGAATGAATGAAAATGTTATAGTTTACACACCAGATTTATTTAAGATAATAAAATAAACTAGAGCTGTATTTCTTAAGAACTACAGAGAGGGCTTTGAATGTTCAGCCCATGAAGATTGTGGCACACTTTGAACTGTGTTCATAGCTGTAACGGTTGCAAAGTTATGGCCAAAAATGTCAAACTGCCTAAAAACAGCTCACTTCCCCCTCCCAGCGGTTGTAATCGGTACTGCAACATGACGTCATAAAGTGAGAAAGTGATAGAGTGCTGGCCGCCTTTGGCGCCCATTTTGATTTCAAACGAACGGTCATAACTCAAAAAGTATACATGCTAGAGCAAAAGTCTTATAGTACAATTCTCAGTGCTTATTTTAAGATATGGATTCCGTAGATTGGACATAAAATGGCCGCGCGACGGCCATTTTTGTCGGTGAGAGAGTGGTCGAGAGTAGGTGGCCATATTGGTTTTGGGCAAATTCAAACTAAATTTTCTTCAATTCTATACATGTTACAAACTCCAAAAATAAATAGCACAGGTCTTGTGAGCAATAGCTACGCAACGGTGTTCGGCTCATGTCTGTACATCGAGCGGTTCGCGCAGAAATGTGCTTAAAAATAATAATAATAATAAAAAAAGTGTAATAATAATAATAAAAAAAGTGTAATAACAATAGAGGGCTTTTTCAAAGCTTTCTAATAATAATAAAAAACAAGCTAAAACACTTTGTTCGTGTCAGTCATTTGTGCCCAAAAAAAAATCACTCATGCTGGACATGCTGGGTACTCGGGCAATGGTTTGCAATCATCATAAAAGTTTATGCATTGGGTGGGGTAGAGCTTAGAGCTTTGTCCTGAAGGTCTTACAGACTAAACATGTCAAACTGGAGCTATGTATATCACAGTATATAGTTAGATTATAATGTAGAAGTTAGAGAGATAAAGACACGCTCTTACAAATGAATGGTATGACTGACCGACGGTATTTAATATCAGGAAATCATGTCTATTACAAAGAATTTTTTAACCAAACTGCTTCAACATGTCTCTGTACTGCTTTTGAGAAGCCCTATTGGTTTACATGAACTCAGAAATGTTCATCTGTTTTACACTTGATACATTATACAGAACGATGTAGTGGAAAATGTGAAGAAATAGGAAATGCTAATATTTCAAGCAACACACCAAATTAGCTGATTCACTAGTGGAGTAAATAGTGGTTAAGAGAACACAGCACTCATATGCTGCCTAGGGACACTTTCATGCTTGAACGAGTTGAAAGCATATAATTGTTCAAAATAATTTGTGCGCTGTAGTATTATTGTCACTCTCCACTGATATTAAGGCCAATAGTCAAAACAGGAGGGAGGAAAACATGATTTTATGGACACAGCATTGCGCCGTGGTATTTGTTTATAGTCGTACAATATAGTTTTTGTACTACAAACTACAATTTACTGTGCCTACTCATGTTGAATTACATTGGAAAACAGATATAATTACATGTATTTTTGTTAGACTAGTGGCAACCAGAATTGGCCGGTCTGTCAACAAATGTAAATTATTAAAATTTTTAAAAAAAATTTACCTCAAAGAATGATTAAATGGAACTTGCATAAACTATACTGAGCAATTTAGAGCATTCAATTTACCTGGAATCCATGTTTTTGGACTGTGGGAGGAGAACATGGAAACTTCACCCAGATTGGGATTCAAACCGGGAATCCCAGACGCTGAGAGGCGAA
Source organism: Xyliphius kryptos (assembly GCA_025769995.1). Classification (NCBI taxonomy): domain Eukaryota; kingdom Metazoa; phylum Chordata; class Actinopteri; order Siluriformes; family Aspredinidae; genus Xyliphius; species Xyliphius kryptos. The sequence continues at coordinate 11,231 of JAOUQT010337579.1, read as the reverse complement.
TGCGCTAACCACTAAGCCACCGTGTCGCTCACTACAGTTTATAATATTATTAAATGCTTATAGAAATCAAGAGACATTTTAAGCCAAGGAAACAAGCTTATCCCGAACACCTTGAGCTTTGAATCCTCAGACAGCCCTGTATCAAGAACCACTAATGGGAAATGACTGATATAACCACGTGGGTAAGAAATTACTTTGTTAACGCTTAATAAAATACCAAAAGATTTTTAACAGATGTGAAGTACACCAGAGCCATAAAATCCCTGGTTTTCTCAGCACTAAAATGTATTTTGAAAGAAATGACAATAGTTCAAAGTGATAAATAGTTAACTGACCAAACTTTTTTGAAATGTTTTGTGGGCCTGAAATGCAGAAATGGATGTTTTATTAACAAATTAAATAAAATATCGCAGGCTCATACAGTCTTCAATGAAATTACAGTCAAAAGAAACATGTTTTTTATGCATTCTCCGTACTTTTTCTGATTTTGAGTTGTATATTAACATAGAATTATAGCTTTTATTAAAAGATTTAAAGTTAATTTTAAGTTGTCATCTACAGTGCCTTGTAAAGTGTGAAGTGGCATGTCTGAGTGGCTTGTCACTTTATGACCTACTGCAATAAACACTTTTATCCTGTTTACACAATGGTAACTGGTGCATAATGTGACCTCCACCCAAAAATCAATTAAACCCATAAATCTGTCCCACTCACTTTGGACAGTGCTGCACCATAAAATAAAGCTTTGTCCTGAAAACAGAGCCCCCTGTGCTTTTTCATGTAATGTGACCCATAATCCTCTTTGCTTCTCCTTGCCAAACCCAACTTGCATGGTTAAACCGTCGTTAATCACCTTAGTAAAGACAGAGTCACCTTTAACCTTCAGACAACAGCTCTGAGATTATAGCAAATTTTCTCAGGTTTTACAGGCTTAGGTCTAGAATTAAACCAAGACAAAAATGCATTGCATAATGAGAGATGGCATGTGTTGAAGTCAAATAGTTTTTGATATTACACCCAGCTAAAAATGAAATCAAGGAGTCTCCTCATCATTTTACAGTCATACAGTTTTTGGATTTGTGATCAATTAAAGTCTATTCTGCAATCATCATACACAAGGAAATGGTTCACCCGAAAAAAGGACTAAAACAAAAGAGTTTAAAAAGAAAAAGAATATAAATAAATAACTGAATATAAGAATATAAATAAAAAATATAAACATAAAACTGTATGAACACAGCTGTAAAATCAGATGCCATTAAGTAACACTGACATTCAGAGGTATGTATCATTTTAAAAAGTTATTCACATCAGGTCTCATTTAACAGATTTAGAAAAAAAATGTTTTAAATTGATGGTTAGATATAGAGATAAGTGACTTGAAAAAACTTGTTATTTCTAAACATTTTGCAATATGAACCAGGTCCACCAGAGCTCACAGAGTTTACTTATGACAGCTGTCGTAGCAGACGTATGACCTTCTTAACTTAGAGCCCTGCTGTGGCCAGCCAGCAATCTGCAAACTGCTCTTAAACCGAAAAATAAATTCCATCCCAAAGATTTTACTCCTTAACTTCACACTAACACACTGACTAACAAATAAAGTATGTGTGATGACTAGGCAACAAATAATTAAATAATAGGTGAAGCTGAATATGGATGTAGCTATTACCTGCTGATCTTTATGAGTAAGATGCAATGTTGGAAACATTAGCACTTTTAGGCCGACTAATAGCATTACTTCAGTATCTAACACAATAAACTATGGGAAAGGATGGCTTTTTATAGTTAATAATGCTTCTATTAAATATAAAGTCATTTATGTTATACCAGGGATTAAAAAGGAGTTATATATATCTGCTTGAATCATCTTCTCTTCCTCTCTCATCTTACAGAAGGAAAATATCTGTTCTGCCTTCTCCTCATACTGGTAATAATTTATTACTGGCCACGCTTGCCTCGCGTTTGCAGTATGTTTCTGTGTGATTTACAGTTGGTAGGAGTGTTTTCATGTCATTCGGACAACTAACATGAACATTTCCAGGTAGAGTCCTGCCAGTAGAGCCTGGAGGCAGTCATAAATTCTATTTCAGTCCCCTTCACAGTTAGGACAATGTTGTAAAAATAGAAACCCTGATATGTTTTGAAGAATCTATAAAACTTACAACTGTAAGACATGACTATTTTGGCGCCAGGTTTCTGACTGTACTGGAATGTTTTCTATTACATTGACTTGCATATGTGGCCACGCACTTTAACTATTTCATGTTTTGTCATGTTACAACCAAAATAAATATGGGTTCAGGATTATGCATCCTGTATCCACAAAACATGTTTTTAGTGAATGCTAGTGTATTTAAAAAAAATAAATGATATTAAAATCATTTACATTTTCATTTTCTGAACATCTGTTCTTAACTAACTGCATCCAGTTTGCTTAGGTTTCATAATTACTTTAAAGACTTATGAGCAATTAAAATGTCATGTATATGTCGAGATAGCTCTGCAGCCTTATTACAGAAGACATATACACCTCTAAACCTGTTGTAAAATAGGGCATATAGTCCAGACCTCAATCACTTCAAGAATCTGCCTTAAAACAGTGTTGTTAGCCAGTGGTTTCCATCTAGTTTGACAGAGCATGAGCAATTTTGCAATGAACATTGTACAAAAACATTACGATCCAGATGTACAGAGACAGTAAAAGCAATTCCCATAAGACTTGCAACTGTAATTGAAGCCAAGTATGCTCAATGATTTGTGAGCAAATTCTTTAGCAACCAGTAAACGTGTGTTTCGTTCTGATTAAAAAGCTTTTCCCCTAATAAATCCTGTTATGTAAAACAAATACAAAAATGCAGTAAAGTCTATTTAAATTATAAGCAGACAAACAACACAATATAAGCACGTTTATGGCAGATCATTTTATTTTTTTTTTCATTTTATCAAAAAGAGCAAATATTGTTTTTTGTACTGAGCCAATGGGTAAATATTAGTCCAATGTATGTATTTGAACATCATGCATTCTTCTCCCCAAAACAAAAAGAGTTAACTCCAAAACAAATGTTTAAAGCAAAGTCCTTTAGCCTTAAATGAAGTAAATCATAGAGTTATCATCACAAAGAAGAAAGTGTGTTTTTCTCACATTTCAGTTGGGAGACAGTGACACTGACTTCTGGGTATAAAATTTTTGTTTTTAAAAGCTTTCCGACAGCCCATTTTTTTTGCTATTAGTGGGAGTGTGTTTTTGCGAATAGCATCGAAAAGTCAAGTTCCATCGATCATTACAGCCATATTGTTACTTGTGAGTACTTTATGGTTTTTATTGCTTTTTATAAAATATTATCAATCTTACTTTTTAATGATGAAATAGTTCGAGTTGTATTGTTGTAGCACAAGTTCTCAATATACTGCATGAAAATTCATTGCAGCAGGTTTGTTATTGTGCAAAACACCAAGTAACAAAACATACTGAATAAATGCAACATAGGAAATAACAAAATTGTGCAAGGGAGGAAAATTAAAACCCCCACACACATCCGAGGCTACTATATTAAAGAATAAAAAAAAATATGAAGACTATTAAATTTATTCAACAACAGTTTTATAACAATTAGGAATCATCACTAAACAGCTTTACAGAACAACTTTGACAAACAATAATAAAACAAAAACTCATATAAAAAAAATTCATATACAGAAATTCAATAACAATGATACTGTTCTTAATTGTTTATTTATTTAAGAGTTTAACATCTGGACAGTGGGCGGCACGGTGGCTTTGAGATTAGCGCTTTCCCCTCTCAGCACTGACGATCCAGGTTTAAATCCCAATCTGGGTGAAGTTTCCACATTCTCCACGTGTCCACATGGGTTTCCTCCGGGCTCTCCCTACTGTCCATAAACATGGATTCAAAGTAAATTGGCTGCTCTTAATTGTCTTTATATAGTGCTTATTTATATAGTCTGTGTGAATGTGTGTCCAGTGATGGATTGGTGCCCTGTCCTGGGTATATCTACCCAGCACCCGAAATGTTCTCCCCTGGATAAGCATGAGGAATCCCCTCCCACTTGGACTCTAGTATAGGGTTGCATTTGGTCATTTAGCAGACGCTTTTATTCAAAACCACAAATATTCGAACTTGGTTGTGGTCACAGGTTTGGTCATTCAGCCCCCCTGGAGTAATGAGCGTTAAGATCCTTGCTTAAGGTCCCACACTCGTAACTGCAGTAGGTCCTAACCCCTAGCCTTAACTACTGAGCTTCCAAACCCATTATCCTAATCATATTTTCATTTTTGTGTTTACTTTGTTGCACTATGATTTAAATTAAGTGGAAGATAAGAAATGAATGAAGCATCATTAGAATGACAGCATCAATAGCTATTTCCATGCAGGAATAGTCACAAGATATGCATTCATAGCAGGTCAGTGAGTTAATTTATATAAAATCTAATTTATCTATCAGCATGTCAAAGGAATGTGCAAGAAACCAACAAAGACACAGGGTAGACACGCAAACTTCCCACAGGAGGGCCTTTGTCACCTCGACAGGAAATTAAACCTTGGTCTTTTGACACTGTGTTACCGCATTCAATCATTTGATTGAAATTTACTTTATCTAAATAAATAATACCATTCTTTGACATTAGGGGAAAAAATATGATCCTGAGGTTCGTAGTAAAGTGCTTAAAAAAGAGAATTAATGTATGACAGCAAAGAATACACAGTAATAACAAACAGTCTCATGTTTCCTGTTGAGTATGTGCAGGTAAGAGTGCTACTGAGAAACAGTAAAAGTTGTAAAATAAGCTGGATGTGCAATAAAAACATCAGAAATGTGTGTATGAGTATGTTTGTTTATGTGTGATTAAGCAGTATGCAGCAGATAATTTGAAATGATAGTGGGAAGAAGCTGTTTGCTGTAAGATTATGAAACAGTAGGTAGAAGAGAATGAAAATGAATGGGATGTCTGATTATCTTTCCTGCTTAATCTCTTCACTGTTTCATATAAATGTACTGCAGGTCTGATAGCACTCCCCCAATGGTAAGTCCAGCCAAATTTAGGGTCTTTGTTAAGACCTTGTAATCTTGTAGTCTTCACATAAGAAGTACCACTAAGAACCAATCTCCAGCTCTTACAGTCATAGTGGCTATTTAATATCCTGCAGACTTGCACTGATTTTACTAAACCTATTCATACCAAGCTTTGAAGATTTTCGATTACAGAGATTTAAAAATTACTATGATCAAATGAGCAATATAATCTGATATGTTTGCAATTTTACCCCATGTATCTGTCATATCTTGAATTAAGACTGAAATGGTAACTAAATTGGATGTTATAAATATGGTTTATTAGGAGCTCAAGCAAGTGCTTCCAAACCTAATATTTTTGCAAAAAAATTATTTTTCTTTTTTGGATTATTATTATTATTATGATTTTTCTTGGGGAAAAAACGCATTGGGCAACTAAGACTTGAAGGGTTGAGGCAACTGCTGTGCATCTTCTCTGCTGAATAAATTCAGACTGCAACATGCTAGTTAATCCATACAATTAAAAATCTACTTAATAAATTATTTATTGAAAAATATAAAACTCAAAAACGCTTCACTTGAAAATTCCTCAACTTTGCACACATTAACGATCAGAACCTAACGATCAGTCCCATTTTGCAAAAATAACAACCTCTAAATGCTTTCTATAGCCTCCACTGACCGTCTGGATTCTGGTTGAAGGTATTTGGAAGACCATTCTTCTTTACAAAACATCTTCAGTTCAGTCAGGTCTGATGGTTTCTGAGCATGGACAGCCCTCTTTAAATCACACCACAGACTTTTTATTATATTAACAATTGGTCTGGGGACTGAGATTGCCAATCCAGAATGTTACAGTTGTTCTTCTGCATAAATGCCTTAGTAGATTTTAAGCGGTGTTTGGGGTCATTGTTTTTTTTTTTGAAGTATCCAACCCTGGCACAACTTCAACTTTGTCACTTATTTTTGAGCCTTGTTCGCAAGAATGTGCTGACATTGACTGAAATCCATGCAACCCTCAACTTTAACAAGATTTCCAGTACCTGCACTGGCCAAACAGCCATACACTATGATGAAATCATCACCAAATTTTACTGTGAGTAGAAAGTGTTTGTCTTGGGATGCTGTGTTTTTTTTTCCCCCGCCATGCATACCACCCCTTGTTATGTCCAAATATCTCAATTTTAGATTCATCAGTCCAAAGCACCTTATTTAAAAATAAAGCTGGCTTATCTAAATGTGCTTTAGAATTCCACAAGCGACTCTGAAAAGACTCTTTCTGCATTATCCTCCTATACAGACTCTTCTTGGAAAAAGTGCACTGAATAGTCATCTGTAGCAAGATGCCGTTGCAGGTGTTAGGAGCTGCTCTGTAGGTTAATCATGACTGTTCTCACTATACTTCGCCTCGACCTGGCTAAAATTTTCCTTGACCTACAACTTTGGGCCTAAAAACTTGATCTGTGCCAGTGGTCTTCCATTTCCTTATTTATGTTTCTCCCAGTTGAAACCGACAGCTGAAAGATGAGCTTTCAAACTCATAGTATTGAACAATCTTTTTTTCAGGTCATTTGAGAGTTGTTGCCACACTTCTCAAACAGGAGAGAAACTTGCAATTGGCTACATTAAGCCTTTCTTATAACTGGATTCTCTATTGTTTGTAGGTCAAGGGTCAATGAGTTTAAAAAACTAATTTCGTTTTCCAATAATTAATGCTTAATGTAGTCAAATCAATAAAACGACTGCCTTATTTAGTTTGAATAATTATTGCACAACTTATGTAATTTTTAAAAACTTAATTTAACTTAACTATTACTGTGCTCATCTGATTTATCTTTTTAACAGAAATTGCTCCAAACAACCATTGATTCAAAAATTATGAATATGATAAGGAGTGCCCAAACTTTTGCATAGCACTGTATCTTTGAAAAACAAAGGTTGAAAGTCTTTAGTCTTGGATTTAAAATATAAAGCTGATGCCATGTAACGAAAAATCTGACAAAGACACCCTAAAATGCTATGAATTTTTATTTTCAGTGCTCTGGTATTAGACTATTAGTTGTTTTGGTGGCACATTTTCGTCTTGACCTTGATCATAAAAGTAATGTGACAGCCTGCTTCATGTGCATAAAGCTAAAGTATTGTAGCTTTATATACATACCACACATTGCTAAAGGTTTTAGAACTACTTAATTTAATCAGAATCAGCTTTATTGGCCAAGAATATTTACATATATATGAAATTTGTATATATATAAAAATCTTTTATCTTTAAGGAATTTCCATTGGAGGAGCAGGTCATTTGATTTTCCATTTTGATTTTGAGTATAATTCCTGATCCAGACCTGTATAGGATAATTTTGATTAACATGTTGAACACATTTCACACTAAGAAATCTTTTGAATAAAATCCTGTGGCACAATTGGCACCTCTGGTGATAGTACTTTGTACAGGCCTCTAGGAAACCTATTTCTACACCAATACGTAAAACAGGAAGCAATGAATTACTAATTAAAGGTTAAGATATTCTAAATCAGTTCATGAACTACAGTAGAAATGACTGTAAGCATTTCATTGAAAATTCAACTTAAACGCAACCTTCAGCACATTGGTTTTCACTTTCAGAAGCTTAAGCATGTAAATACACTTGCATTTCTTAAAAAAAAAAAAAAAAAGGTTAATTTTTACATTTTAAAGGTTTAGGATGCATTTCTTGGTGCAGCAGTTAGCTTTGATTTAAATTATTCTTATTACAGTATCCCTTTACATAACTTTGTTTAAAGGAAACAAGATCAAGCTATTCAACAATCATTTCTAAATCTTCAGTGAATGCTCAGTCCACATTTGTCAGACATTACTTTGGAAAAGATTTCATTAATAGAGAACAGACACCCATTATACTGACTATGAATTAAAAGCACAGAAGACTACTGTGGGGGGGGGGGACCAACAGCTTTTAAATTGAACAGTCAGGCTTGTCTAAAGATCTGACTGTAGCATTTTGATTGTCAATTGAAACTGATTTTCCTCAAAATTAAAATTAATAAACCGTCATAAAGTGCAAAGATTCTAGAAAACTCCCACCCTATGCAACTGCAGAACTACTGCCTTGCTTGGTAATTGTTCAACCTGAATAATGCAAAAATCATTTGTTTATTACAAAATTTATTGATTAAAAAAAAATACATTTAATAAAAAAAAAAAAGGATTTCATTCTGTCACTTTCTTGCCCTTCTTCCCTGAGGTTTTGGGACCTGCATCATTTTGTCCATCAACACCTTTCAGTGCTGCCTTTTTGCCAGCTTTCTTTGGTATCGATGTATCTGCAACCACATTCGCCATTTCAGATTTTGGAAGCGCCTTTTCAGTTTGTGTTTTTCCTTTGTTGGATTTTTTTCCAGATTCTTCAGTCTGCAAAACCTTTTTCTTGGCAGGTTTAGTCTTGGTCTTTGGTGGTTCACTTGCTTCAGCAGAGCGTTTAGCTTTGGGTTTCTTGGCTGGCAGAACCTTGGAAGCAGTAGGATTTTTCCTGGCCTTTTTTGGTTTGTCACCCTAAGAAAAAAAATATATATATAAATATTTGAAGGGGAAAAAAAAAAAAAAAAAAAAATAACTAAACACTTATTTTTTTAAATGCACACCTCTGTAGGCTTCTCTGGAGTTTCCTTTGCCTCCTCTGTAAGACAAGGTAAACAAAGAAATGTCATTGCATTGATGGAATTAAAAACACAAAAAGATAAAGGTTGAACAAACCCACCTGTCTCTGCTTCCTGGGTCTTGCTGACATTGGGGTTTGTGTTCTCTTTTGATGCTTTCGGTCCCTTAGAGGTGTTTTTAGCTGACTTTCTAACAGCAAGCTGCATTTACCAAGTGGGTGATTTAAACATTTTATTTAGGCTACCTTATAACTTGACCGGTATTAAAATAATTTCTTACCCGAAAATAACCTCTTGCACCAGTTGAGGTGGCAGAACTGGCAGGTTTTACAAAGGTTCCAGCTTCAAGCCCTTTAATGAGAGCTTTACGTACCAGAGGCTTGAGTCTTACCTCATCCACAGACACATGGTTTTTTATGATATAACTTCGAATGGCCTGACCAGACACTCCTTTTCTTTGGTCTAGTTCTTTCAGTGCCTCCTTAACCATCTCCATTGTACTTGGATGAGGAGAAACCTTTTTCACAGCCTTGGTAGGTTCATTTGCAGAATCTGGAGAGACAAGGGGCAATCAGGACACTGTTGCTCTGCCATAGATCCAATTACAAATTAACTCAAAGTTATGCTACGCCGCCACCTTTAAATTACTTGTGAAAATACACTGCTTAAAAAAAAATAAACTTAAAAGGGAACAGTAAAAACACATCCTAAACATTGATGAAAACTATTTCAGTTAAATCTTAATTTAGTACATAGTGGAATGCATTGGGGTGGGGGAACCAATTAAAATCACACAGAGCTCTGGATTTGAAATTACTCAAAATCAAAGCAAACCTTCTTGCCACAGCTCACATTTCTATGCCATCCTGAATAAGCTGAATTACCTGAGCAATTTCTGTGGTTTGTAGACACCACTTCATACTACCTCTATGGTGAGAGAACTGCCAAAATTCAATCATCAGCCAGAAATGATAGCAGAAAAGGTCTGTCGTCATCACATGCAGAACTACACCTTTAGAGGGGTGGCCATGCCTCCCATTTCTACCTGTTGTCTGTTCCATTTGCACAACAGCAAGTGAAATTGATTCACAATCAGTGGTGCTTCCTGACAGGACCCCTGATTTTTTTAAGGGCTGTACAATGCATGTTAAAGTTAGACACCCCACAGACAGGAAAAATCAAATCAGGGCCAAAATAAATAAGATTGCTATAGATTAAATCAGTTTGATAAACACCACCTGGCTCATACTGCTGCTGTTACAAATGAAGCATTAAACATAACTGAAAGCTTTGTGTTTGGCAATTAGAGTGACTAAATAAAACTGTGCTTGCACATAAACATTAGAATTTAGACATATTTAAAAGTCTGATTGGCACTATGAATTGCTACCCATTTAAGAAAACAATCACTGATATTATGACAGAAAAAGCTTAACACATTGAAAATTCTCATACCTGTATTCAAGTCATCCATTTTCTCTTGCAAAGGTTCTTTATTTGGAAGAGTAGTAGTCTCAGGATTCACTTTCTTAGGTGGCATGTTTCTAAAAATTAATAAGTCCAAATACTCTATTAAAACAAGTTCTAAAGAATAAAGCTACTAAAACACCTGCTGGACTACCAGAAAAGGGTAGCATCTGCCTTATTTTATTGTTATTCAGGTCTGGCAAAGGAAACTCACACACCTGATTTTAATTTCCATTTAATTGGCAATTAAGTTGTCAACCAATCAAATTTGGGAATTAAACGCTTTATTCAAAGTAAAGCCGATTTACATGACTTTAAAAGGCTGTTTGTTAAATAACTATTATTTTAATTTACATTTTATAGACACGCATAGGATCAGAGGATTTGTAAAAAAAAAATCCCTTAACATCAAACTGGAATTTCACATTAAAAGTCACAATACATTTATGTAAGTAAAATATTTATGTAAAAAAATATAAAAATATCTAGAGATATTTAAATATTTAAGATAGGAACATTTTAAACTTAGAATTTATCATTTAGAATTTATCATTTCACAGAAAAACGCACATGATAATGGTATAAGGTAATATTAGGTTTATTTGAAGGCCAACATTAAATCATCAAACTTATTCTTTTTTAATACTTTCATCTCATTATATTATCTATTACAAAAAGTGTATAGATCAACAGCCAAATGTCTCTCAATAATAATATTAACATGTTCTAATTTGCCTACTCTGAGGAATTTGTCCTACACATTTAACCTATTCATGCAGTGAAACACATGAATAGTAACATGTTAGTGAAATATGAGATTAGAGGTTTTTATGGTGACCAGAGAGGGGAAAGTGTTGTAGTGTTACTGTACTGTGTTTGTTATGGGGAGTTTATGAGTCTCACAGCTTCTGGAATAAAGCTGTTCCCCAGTCGGCTTGTCCTGCACTTAATGCTCCGCAGTCTCCTGAGGGGAGCGGAACAAAAAGTGTGTGAGCTGGGTGAGTGGGGTCCTTCATGATGCAGGAGGCCCTTTTCCTGCATCTGGAGGTGTAAATGTCCGTGGTGGTGGG
>JAOUQT010337552.1:0-13039 GCA_025769995.1 Xyliphius kryptos | reverse complement strand
CATTCAAGATTAGTAGTTGCTACTTTTCCTATTCTTCATGGCCTTCCACTGTACAAGCTCTTATTACCCAGTGTCCACCAGCATGGAGCACTCTCAGCCCCCCTCTCTAATGCCTATTATTTCTGATGCATTACACTCGAGTTTCTGGACTGATTTGTGACTGGCGTGTTCTAAAAAGCCTGTTCTTATGGGTGACCGATTGGCATTTTACGATGCCCATACATGTGGGACAGGACTGGTCTGACTTTTTCCGGAGCGAGGACCCTTTTTCTTTATACTTTCAGAAATGGAACATGGGACGGTCCTCAGACGAGGCTCTTACATAGACCTGACATTTGCACATGGATTACAGGCAAAGTAAATTATGATGCTTGAGGAAAGGTTCCTTTGTAGATTAGATGCACGTTGTTGGGAGGGCAGGAAGAGTCTCCCCTGCGGTACTTGGCTTCGATGGTACAGGTCTTTAGGAAAAGGGAAGGCAACAGACTTTTTCTTAGTGGAAGTTTTGTGAAGGCATAAATGAGTCATCGCTGCTTTTTGCCACTCAGAATGCCTGTGGTATTTTTTTCATGGAGTTATATTGACCGTCTTTTCTGTTTCCTTTTACAGCTTACTCCACTGTGTCAGGAGTTAATGGCCCTCTGGTCATTCTGGACAATGTCAAAGTAAGTAAATGTATTTTGTGTTAATTATTTAATGGTCACTATTTTCATTTACATTTAGTTATTTAGCGGATGCTTTTATCCGAACCGACTTACAAATGAGAGAACAACACAAGTCAGTGGTTAAGGAGGAACCAGTTACACTGTAGTATCTTCAAACCTGATCATTATCCAATCTGGTTTCATGTCTTAATTCAGTCCTGCATAATGACTGATCCTGACTTCTGGCCTCAAACTTTAAAAATAAGGAAAGAATTCAAGTTGAAATTCGGATTTATTTATACAGAGCTTTAATTCACTGTGTTCCAAATTATTATGCAAATAATATTTTTTCAGATTTTCCAAAATGTTCTATATGTATTGCAGTCATTGGAATTTTCCAGGCATCAACTATTAGAGTACAATTGAAAGGTTTTTGAACAAACTACCCATGATGACAATATATTTTTAATAAATAAAACCCTCGAAATGCAGGTTCTACATGTTCCTGTGTGATATTATAAGCATTAGCAGGTTCTTACAAACTGAAATCAAACCGTTTTCAAGTTCAAACTTTATTCTAGGTGATGTTCTGTTCGCACATAGGACCTCTTGTTCTAAAGGAGCTTCTCTCTCTCTGGTCCATTGAGTTTGTCAGGTTTTGGATGCGATCTGCTTCAATTGTTCTGCATAAGGACAGAATCTCCTCCCAGAGCTGTTGCTTAGATGTGACACGCCTCCCTCCATCATAGACCCTCCTTTTGATGATTCTCCGGAGGTTCTCAATAGGGTTGAGGTCAGGGGAGCATGGGGGCCACAACATAAGTTTGTCCCCTTTGATGCCCTTAGCAGCCAGAAATGCAGATGTGTTCTCTACAGCATGAGACGCTGTATCATCAGCATGAACATGATCTTGCTGCCGAATGCACGCTTCTTCTTCTTAAACCATGGCAGGAAGTGCTGTTTGAGTAACTCCACATACATTATGCAGGTTATCTTTCATGGGGAGAGATATTGTCAGCCCCTTTAGGATCCCTGAAGGGGTTAAGATGACCTCCACAATGCTCAGAGGGGGACTCCTTCGCTTTAAAAGGCCAGACAGCATAAGAGTACAAAAACAATGTGAAATCCTGGATTGCAAAACCACTGCTACGATAGAAATGCAGGGTCTGTTTGTGGTGTCGAAGTTTTATTAAATGAGTTTAAATATAAATTAAAGCATCTTTTCTCATTTTATTATCTTTTGCTTAATCCTCATGCCCAACCAGTGGCGACTGTTTGAGTACTGGGCAGATACACCCTGGACAGAGTGCCACTCATTGGGCACTCTAATGATTCATGTTTATTCTTTTTTCTGCTTGTAGTTTCCTCGCTACGCCGAGATTGTCCATCTTACGTTGCCTGATGGTACTAAACGAAGTGGGCAAGTCCTGGAGGTGATTGGCAGTAAGGCCGTAGTCCAGGTGAGACGCGGGCGTGTGTGTATATAAACCCACATGTATGCTTGTGTTTATTCCTGATTGTCTTTATTATTACAATGTTTAAATATATTTTTGAGATCTGATTTTTTCAGTAAATATTAATTATAACTGACCTTAAAAATTGGATCCAACAAGCCCGCTTAATCCTATACTAGGGACTAGGGTTGGGCGGTTCCCTATGTTTATGTCCATCCTTGGGAGAACGTTTTTGGGCTCTGGGCAAATGCACCCAGGACAGGGCACCAATCCATCACTGGGAACATGCACTATATGGAAGCAATTTAGATGAGGGTATGGATGGATTTGGACAATTTGCCTTGAATCCATGTTTTTGAACTGTTGGACTTCCATACATCTTATACAAAATCATATATACTCAACACCAAAAGAGTTATGAATATGAATCTATATACCTGGATGGTGGATCACGACATTTCTTCAACTAATTTCTTATTTATTTTCAGAAAAGTGTCAATGTGACATGTCTTTTTCGTTTATATACCCTGATAAATGTTGGAACTGTAGTGTTATGCGGTTATTCGTCCTTCGTCAGGTTTTTTCATTATTTTTTTCCACCTATATTATTGTAAATGGCAAGATGCAGGACTTTATTCTTTGACCTTTATATGTATTCTCTGTATGACCATCCATTAATGTCCAGCTTTTTTGTATTAATGTGATTTTTCAAACTCTTACTACTTCATTTTTACTCCCCCATACAACACTGTGTAACATTCTGTGGTCCATGTGTTTCTCTACATACTTTACCCCTTTAATCTGTAGTTTAATCTTTGAATAGACTGATCTACTTCAAATGTTTTTTGTTTTTTTTTTACTGACAACTAATGAAAATCTCAAATTTAGTATCTCAGAAAATTAGAAGACCAATACAAAAAAGGGATTTTAATAAAATATGTTGTCTAAATAAAAAGTATGAGCATGTACAGCACTTAATATTTAGTAGGTGCTCCTTTGGCCTGGATTCCTGCAGCATTGCATGGAGTCAATCAGTGTGTGGCGTTGCTCAGGGTTTGAGAGTCCAGGTTGCTCTGATTATGACCTTCAGCTCTTGTGAATTGTTGACTCTGGTGTATCACATCTTCCTCTTCACAATACGTCATAGATTTTCTGTGGGGTTTAGGCTGCTGAGGAATTAAGAACAGGGATACCATTTTGGCACTGTGTGCAGGTGTAAGTCCTAATGGAAAATGAAATCTCCATGAAGTTTGGAAGCAGCAGGAAGCAGGACGTGCTCTAAAACTTCCTGGTAGATGGCTGTGTTGACCTTGGGTCTTAACATACTATGACCAACACTGGCAGAGGACATGGCACCGTAAACCATCACTGTCTGTGAAAACTTTACAAGGGACCTCAAGCAATGTGGATTCTGTGCCTCACTTCTCTTCCTCCAGACTACCTCCAGCAGTCTACATGTCACCTGTCTATTTTTGTCTTTAGCCCAGTCGAGACACTTTTGACAAGAGTGAAAAGTGTCCTGCATACAGCTGTGGTAGTTCTTAAAGCACTGACTCAAGCTGCAGTCCACTCCTTGTGAATCTCCCTCATATTTTTGAATGGGTTTTATTTCACAATCCAGAGGGTGCTTATCCCGATCACTTGTACTTTTGTCGTCCACATCTTTTTCTTCCCTTCACCTCTCTATTAATGTCCTTGGACACAGAGCTCTGTGAACAGCCAGCCTCTCTAGCAATGACCAAAATGTTCGTTTTTTTTTGTACAACTGTCAAGTCAGCAGTTTTCCCCATGATTGCGTAGCCTACAGAACTAGACCCAGAGACATTTAAAGGCCTTTACATGTGTTTTGAGTTAATTAGCTAATTAGTGTGGCACTGGGTATCTTTAATATTTAACCTTTTTAAAATATTCAAAGTTTCTGAGATGCTGAATTTGGGATTTCGTTTATAATCATCAAAAATAAAAGAAATAAACATTTAAAATGTTGTGTGTAATGAATATTATCCAAACTATATTATCCAATTTCACTTTTCAAAGGGAATTACTGAAATAAATCAACTTTTTCACGTTATTCTACCTGTGCATCCGTGTCCTTGTAAGTGTGTTATCTCTAACTGATGTCCAGAACTTCTCTCTCAGAAATTCAGATCAAATTCTAGATTCAACTCAAGTGCTAAGAAAATAAGACATACATTGCATGACCATGACAGTGTGTTCATGTGACCGTTTGTCCTGTCTGTGTAGTTTCCCTAAACTGAAGTGGTATGGAGAAGTATGTGATGTTGAATCATGTTGTTATTATAATTCTGATTCTAAAGAGTAAAATTACTAGCTTTAGTTTGTCGTCTAAAGAGGCTCATCTTATTTTTTCATTATTTTCCTGCACACAATAACTTCTAAACGCCGCCAAAGGTCCTGCGGGCATCCAAAGACTAGCTTTTGTTCCTCGGGTTGCAGGTTGCCGATTCCGGCTCTGCTGGGTGAATTCATGTAGGAAGCTCACGTAGATTTAATCGAGGGTATTCTGGTAGGTCTCGGCCTGAAACGCGGTTCAGCTGTAAAAGATGTTGGGGTGTGTGGAGTGAGAACATGCTGTGTAGGATGTGTTCCTACCTACTGATCTTTTCATTCAAAACATCATGCCGTCTCACAAGTTGATTTTACAGTTGACTGTTTTGCCATTGGCAGGTGTTCGAAGGGACCTCAGGTATCGACGCTAAGAAAACAGCGTGCGAGTTCACTGGCGACATCCTACGCACGCCCGTCTCCGAGGACATGCTGGGTAGGATTATGTCCTGATTCTTTCAAATTCTCTTTTTTATGGTTCACTTTTTAAGTTAGGCAACATGTTTTTTTTTTGTTCTGTGAACTTCTAAAAGCAAAACAGTTTCTTCTTGTCACGTTTTCTTTGCAGGACGTGTCTTTAACGGCTCAGGGAAGCCCATCGACCGCGGCCCGAGTGTTCTTGCTGAGGACTACTTGGACATTATGGGTACGGAATACTTTATGAGCAAAAGTATATGGACTCTTTTAAAAAAAAAAGCCCCCTATATATCGATACATAAACTATATTGCCAAAATTATTTGCCATCCAAATGATCAGAATCAGGTGTTACATTCTCTTCCATGCCCACATTTTTTTTGTGGCCAGCTGTTTTTACAGATATTTGTGAAAGAGTGGGTCGCTCTCAGGAGCTTAGTGTATTCCAGCGTGGAACTGTAATAGGATGCCACCTGTGCACCAAATCTCGTCGTGAAACTTCCTTAATCCTAAATATTCCACAGTCAAATGGATTATTAGAAAATGGAAGTATTTGGGAACGACAGCAGCTCATCCACAAATTGGTAGACCACGTAAACTGACGGAGGGGGGTCAGCGGATGCATAGAGCTCAATCACTTCATAACTCGAATCTTCATGTGGCCTTCAAATTAGCGCAAGCACAGTTCGCAGAGAGCTTCATAGTATGGGTTTCCATGGTCTAGCAGCTGCATCAAAGCCATACATCACCACTTGCAATGCAAAGCGTCGGATGCAGTGGTCTAAAGCACGCCACCACTGGACTCTAGAGCAGTGGAGACGCGTTCTCTGGAGTGTATATTCTCCATTTGGCAATCTGAAGGACGAGTCTGGGTTTGGCGGTTGCCAGGGGAACGGTAGTTGTCTGCATTATGCTAATTGTAAAGTTTGGTGAAGGGGGATTATGGTGTGGGGTTGTTTTTTAAGAGTTGGGCTTGATCCCTTAGTTCTAGTGAAAGGAACTCTGAATGCTTCGGCATACTAAGACATTTTGGACAAGTCCATGCACCATGACGGTGCACCAGCGCACACAGCAAAGTCCATAAAGACCTAAAGGACAGCGTCTGGTGTGGAGGAACTTTGACTGGCCTGCACATAGTCCTGACCTTAACGCCATAGAACATCTCTGGGATGAATTAGAGCGGAGACTGAGAGCCAGGTCTTCTCATCCAACATCTCTGTGTGTGACCTCATGGATGCGCTAGTGAAAGAATAGTCAAAAATTCCAATAAACACACTCCTAAACCTTGTGGACAGGCTTTCCAGAGGAGTTGAAGCTGTTCTAGCTGCGAAGGGTAGGCCGACGACATATTCAACCCTATGGATTAGGAATAAAATGTCACTTAAACTCATATTTAAGTCAAGGCAGGTGAGTGAATACTTTTGGCAATATAATGTAGGTATGTTTGTTGTGTGGTGGACAGGATATTGCCCCTTTCTTTCATTTCTCTTCTTGTTACCCCTCCTCTTCTTATGTATCGTCTGATGGCATGAGTTTTTCTGTTGGTCCTGCTCTTTATATTGTCTGCCAATGTGATGCAAACCTGATATTGATTACTTACAAACAACTCCCATCATGACGCAGTATATAGTGTGACTGCTTATTTGGTTCGTATCAAGTTGTGCTTTTTACTTGCAACTGATCCTATGATTTTGTCAAGTATCTGATCAATAAATGTTGAGAGTATTGGATCGTTAAACCTGTAACGTTTCCTGGCTCAATGTTTTGGTTAATTTCAAAGGTACACATGGGTTTAATGTGTTGTATATTCGGTGGAACCTCGGTTTTCTTTGTTAATCCGACCAGAAACGGTGAGTGAAATCTTAAATCGATGAAAACGGAGGCATTTATTTCCATTTAAATTGATGTAAATTCTATTTATTTCTCTATGGAGAATAAATCCAGTGTTTTATAGTAAAAACAAAAGAAAGAAATGATCTACTCTGTATTTTATATTAGTTTATTAAAAATGAAATACTAATGTAAATGAATATTTAACAGAACAGCATTCACATTTCTCTCCATCAAACTGTTTTTGATCCAAATTAATAATAACTTTTCGTCCATCCTCAGTCTCTGATTTGAAAACGCATTTGCTACATTTTTCCTCTTTATCGCATCCTTTTTCGGCACAATGGAATTTTGTCGTCAACGGCAACTTTCTGTACACAAAGCTGATTTCAACAATCTGAATGGCGCTCTTGTATTTTATAATGATTTCCTTCTTCAACTCGATCATGTTTCTTTTTCTTTTTTTTTCTTTGATTGGCTTCTGGCTCCCAAGAGTTTTTGGCCCCCTGATGAAGCTAAATGTAAATTAATACGTTTATATTTACTTGACGGAGAAACATTTAACCAGGACAATGGGATTTGTGGACATCACGCTGATTATATCCAAAAACATATCCCTTTTAGGATGTGGTTATCTAAAAATGGAAAACCACATCATCAGGTGCATCCAAAGTCATTAAAAATGGAAGTTTCACTATGATTAGGTGATTTAAGAATTAGATTTAGATTTAAATAAAAAAAAAAAAAAAACCTGTGACGTCAAATTCAATGTATTTTGTTTTCTATTTTAGGTCAGCCAATCAACCCTCAATGCCGCATCTATCCCGAAGAAATGATCCAGACTGGTATCTCAGCCATCGATGGCATGAACAGCATCGCCAGAGGACAGAAGATCCCAATCTTCTCTGCTGCTGGTCTTCCACATAATGAGGTATGCACTCAGGCTCCATACCCATCACCTCCATCTACATCCGTGCATGTTCGTTAGGAACCCTGTGGGTGTGTTACAGTGTAAATGTGTGTTTCCATAGTAGCAATATAGGGATATTAAGCTTGTTAAAGATCATACCATTCTATAGTAATGTGGAATAGTCTGCTCTGATTGGTCAGGAAGTGTTGAATTCTCTATAATAATAATGCATCACTGCCATGAATAGTAAGCATTAAGGTGCTGAAGTACTTTACAGTGTTAATGAGCTCATTCTTTTCAGTTTCTTAAATTTTATTTCCATAGCAACAGTTTGGTAGCTACTTTGGTGTCATTAACGGTTAGTATAACCTTCTAGGATCGTGCGCTGGGATGAATATCAAGCTTTAGAAACTGGTTTTACACTCAGATTAATGTTAATGCATTGGTATTAATATTATATACTATAATAATATAATATTATATACATTTACATATTGGTGATTTGGGTGTAGATGGACCCTCTTAAATTTTTGTTCAGATTCTTAAAGGCAATAAAAGAACGTGTTCTTCAAAAAATAAATAAATAAAAAAATATTTTAAAAAAACATTATACCACAACTTTTGCTGATGTAACTATAAAATAAATACAGTACCAGTCAAAAGTTTGGACACACCACCTTCTTGCTTCATTGTGTATTTTATTCACTTACAAATTACATGTTTTCTTGTTGTCGTTAGTCCCTTATGGGTTCTCTGTTCTCTGTTGGTTAGGAGCATGACAGAACAGGTATAATTTGGGTGGTGGATTGTTTGTCAGTTATGCAGTGACACTGATGTGGTGAGGGGGTTTCATTTAAACACCTCAGTGACCCTGCTAGGATAGGAATCATGCACAACCACATAATACCTGCTCTGTTGGGGTCCTGACCGTTAGAACAGAGTAAAGTAGACTAACAGAGTATGTACTGTAGTCCACAAACAAATAGACCACAGACTGTAATTGCAGAAGTACAAAGTCCATCTTCATGGTAAGTGGTACTGATAACATGAACAATAGGTGAAGCAAAAAGTAGGCGTGTGAAATTTTACTGGTAAGTTTGAATTCAATACAATATGTTTACACAGTGTTCATGCTGTGCATGTTTTAGTTCATTTATTGTGTTTAATTCAGTAATGACTCTTAACTTTGCATTCATTTACTTATTTTCTTTGAGGTGAGGTGCACATGCTTTTGTAAGCAGTTTATTTGAAATCATGTTCTGAATCTCGAACGATGCTCGACTTGATTGACATGTAAAATACCCCTCATTGTTTCATTCCCAGCTTTGTAATGTGAATTTAACGTTGATTAGCCCAAGAAAACTGACCTTCACCAAGTGGGTAATTAAATTTCAGCCCTGCAGGTTCTTAAATGAGTCGTCTTTTGTTGAATTTGATTCGTCATCAGGACTCACATTGTTCTTTTTGTTTTTACATGAGCATAAAATACAACAGTGTGGGATTTACGCAGTGAGACTTTCTTTAGAACACAACAGGTTAATGATGGGGCTGGAAATAAACATTTATCTATCTATCTCTCTATCTGTCTTGTCTGTGTCTCTCTCTCTCTCTCTCTCTCTCTCTCTCTCTCTCTCTTGACATTGACCAACATTTACTTAAATGTTGGTCTTTAAGTCTTTATTTCTGTATTTGTTTTAATAGTTTTCTTTTACTGCACATAGGAATTTAATTTTGGGTCAAATAAAGCGGTTTTAAAAGTAAATAAAAAAAAGTCTCTCTCTTTCTTTTTCTGCCCATTGTAATTTAGTCTTGGGTAAAATAAAGTGTTAAAAGTCAGTCTCTCTCTCACTCACTCTCTTTGACAAGTGTCCTTTCTGTCATTAAGAGAAACCGAGTTTCACACATTTTTTAAAGTGTTTTAGACTACGTCCGTTATTTGTTATTTTAAGTTCCATTTAAATGCTCTTAACGTGATTTGTACACCACAAGTTTTTATCCTTGGATTTAAGTAATTCAAAAAAACTGTCAACTGGTGAACATTATTGTAGGACCGAGCAAAATCTCTGTGTACATCAGTAGATCGAACAAAGTGACACAAACGGCAGACACTTAGGATCTTGTGATTAGGATCTTTAGTCGGCCGGTCAAATCTAGAATTTTAATTGATTTTAATTTTTATAAATGCATGAAAGACATTGACTTTTAAATCAGTGTGGTGCTGTGGGGAAGCAGTTTGCTCGATCGAGGATGATGAGCTCTGCTTCACACCACACTTTGCTTAAATCTGTGGGGATTATTCAATTCTTTATTTTTGTTGGCAGGTCTCTTTTGCTACCCAGGGTCATTTAGTGTTGGGTAAAATAAAGCGATGTTAAAAAGTCACAAAAAAGTCTCTTTCTTTCTCTATCTATCGATTATATCTATCTATCTCTCTTCGCTGGTCAAAAGATGTTTTAACATCATACCTCTGGTCCTATTATCTTTTTTCATTTATTTACGTTTTTTTTTTTTTATTTCCTGGAAATTCTGCCAAATTCAAGGTCTTTTATAAGAAAAGAAATATGGATACAATTTGGTAAAATGTAATTTGCAGATTATCTCAGTTGGATAATCAGATGATTTTAGTTCTATATCTTGAGCTGAAATTACACAGTTCAACAAGGAAATGGGCTCATTGTAGGAGAACACTCAGTTTATTGTGTTGATGATGCTGCTGCAGCTATTTATGAACAGGAAATGTGTTTCATTGAGTCCAAATCTGACCTGCTTCTCTTTATTTCTTCTTACTAGTGTTAGAAAGGAACAGTTGCCGTCTATGTCCGTGTCCATGTGTGTCCCTGCACCATGCCACCAGTTTGAATCCTGCTGTTCCTGTATATTTTTTTTCTTTGTTTTTAGGGGAAAAGAAAATTTTAAATGATGCAGGTGGAAGGTGTAAAAAATCACGTGTTGGCAGGGTGTAAGATAGCAATGAGCATTACAACGCAGGGTGGGAAATGCGGTCTTGAACCTTTTCACCATTTCTAAATAACAAACTTGTCACAGCTATAAGAATCAAAAGTGAGATGGGATGTAAATATAAAAACAGAAACAAAACCGCCATCTTTTTTCATAAAAATGCATTGATGCCTGGGATTTTGGTTCTAATGATTCATCTGATTCCAAATCCTAACCTACTCTTTGCATGATGGTTTAAAAAAAAAAAAATCATGATGAGAGTTTAAGCATTTGATCGGAGATGGTGTATATATTATATAGTCTATATGTATATTTCTGCTTTAAAAGTTTACAGGGTTACTTTGGGTCCGTGGGCCATAATTTCGTTTTTATGACCTGCTACGTGATGAAAATGACAATAAAGCCTCCTTGAATCCTAGAATCCTTCCTTCAGTGAGATTATTAAGCCTGTTGCATCTGTTACTCTTAGATTGCTGCTCAGATCTGTCGACAGGCTGGATTGGTCCAGAAATCTAAGGACGTCATGGACTACAGTTCAGAAAACTTTGCCATCGTCTTTGCTGCTATGGGAGTAAGTCTATTTGTGTATCTCTTAAATGATGATTTGTTTTGTTTAAGTAATTAAACTTGAGAATTTTAATTGTTTTAGGGGAGAATGTGGTAGAGTGGTGAGTGCGAACAGGGTGGAGGGGATGGTGGAGAGTTTAAGCATTTGATGGAGACGAGTATCTGGCAGAATGAATGGGAAAGTTTACAAGACAGTAGTGAGGCCTGCATTGTTGTACAACTTGGTATATAAACGCATATATTTGTCTTAGAGTAAACGCTAAAAATGGGAACTCCAATTGTGCGTAAACACTGACAAATCGAGACGCTACAAAGTAGAAAGTACAGAAAAATAGTTAGAAAAGTAAAAATGCTCAACGGGAGCTTTGATTTTAAATTTAATTATTATTACATGTTTGAATCCTAGTAACTGATGGTTTTGCTGTGCTGCCCAGACTTAAACAATCTGCTCCAAGGGATCTTCATAGCAATAAAAACATGCTAGAATTGTATGTCTCAGTAAATATAAACGCAGCAGCACATATGTGATGGTTTAGTTATGTAAAGATGTTTTGGCTAACGATTCTGAGGTCATCTCACACAGAACACCAGGCGTTAGCTCCTCAATTCGAAAAGGAAATAAAACCCCTTATGTGTCCATTCAAGTGACTTAATCCTCCCATTAACCTATAATCCTCCCTGCCTTAACCTCCCACTCCCCCATCTGAACATGTGTTACTGTCGCCTCATTGGCCACAGTCTCTTCTCAGAGTGGCATTAGCCAGGTCAGGTGTCAGGTTCACCTGCACATTCAGGTGTGGAGGGCTTATATTAACCCGGCCGAGCAATGTCAATGGTCTGGGCTTTGGCTGCAGTGTCAGGTTGTTTGTGCTTAGTGCGCTCTTCATTTAAAGCATGTAACACTATTCTCTGGTTTTGAGGCACTGTCTGGCTGAAGTGTTAAGCCCATTTTACAAAGGTGTGGGTTTTCCTGAGACAGGAAATTATCTTTTGTCCAGGCGTATCCGAATGGTGTTAAGCACTTAGGTTATTGATGTTTAGAAAGTGGATGAAATCCCAGAATCGTATAGCCGGACATCGCCGCATTGTGAATAAAGATTAAACGTTTCATTTTGCTGTTTTCAGGTGAACATGGAGACCGCCCGTTTTTTCAAGTCCGATTTCGAAGAAAATGGATCCATGGACAACGTCTGTTTGTTCCTCAATCTGGCCAATGACCCAACGTGAGTCGCTTCTCACACAACCTTATTCTGTCAATCTGTTATATCAACGTTAGTTTGCCTGGTGAAAATACGTTGTTAAGCATTTTTTAAAGCCGTTATTTCAAAAGAGAAATTTTGAATAATCCTTGAATTAATAAATACTTAAAACCAGTGACGGGCCGTGCGTTTTACACCTAGGCCTCCAGTAATGCTCCGTCTAAATCAAATCAATTGAAAATTACTTTTCAGTAATATTTTATGGCTATAAAAAGATTTTACTATCCAGAAATGCAGTATAACGCATGTAGTCACACACAAAAAATCACCAACAATAACCTAAACTAAATTATGGTTATTTGTACAAAATCCATCCTCAGTTTTTCTTCCAGAAGTTTATTAAGTTTCATAAAGAAGTCCTTTTCTACTCCCATCCGAGGTAATGCTGAAAGTTGAGTCATATTTCTGACATAAAAAAAAATTATTTAACTATAAATTTCCACTCGATCGAAGCTGTACACTCTCTGACTATCCAGTCACATTACGTACATAACGTTTGCCTGCTAGGGGGTGTTGGTATCACCAACTTAAAATCTGATTGGTCAAAACCTCAACTCCATGTAGATTTTTAACCCTGACAACATTCATTTATTATCTTCCACTTATTCCTTTATGAGGGTCGCGGGGGGGTTCCCCATGCCCATCCAGGGGAGAAC
>JAOUQT010337544.1:0-13040 GCA_025769995.1 Xyliphius kryptos | reverse complement strand
TTGAACCTTCACACTCTGCTCTTACTGGTGCAATGTGCAATTAATGAAGATTGGCCACCAGGCTTGTCTAATTTAGCTATGAAACCTCCCACACTAAAATGACAGGTGTTTCAGTTTCATTGTCTAACCCCTGTACATCATGATTTAAAGCCACCAACATGGAATGACAAGATTATCTTTTGTCATGTTTAAACACAATTTAGAAATTATCCTTATGCTTAGTGATGAATCAAAGTAAGACTGATAAATTCCATAAGATTGAAAGAAAGGTCCTGGAATAGGACAAAAGGACTTGGTAACAAAAAGGAACTTACTCACACCAAAGAAAGGCATCGTGCCAAAGAAGCCACATGGCAGGATGGCTGAAATGGAACAAGACACCTTGATCCTCTCATCATGACCAAGTAGCTTACAGTGAAACCGACATTATAAGCACAAAAATCTAATATTAAGTACATAATAAGCAATAATATGATGTCTTACAGTCGGTAGCGTGGTAATGTAATAGACAACTCTCTGAAAAAACATACACCTCCTAAAGATTTTCTGACTGAAATTTCACAAAACAAACAACTAGAAAGACATACAAAACACAATGACACCATTGTAAAATATGCAATAATTTACACCTCATGCACCAGGCCCAGTAACTCGTTTCTTAAAAAGCAAAGTATATAATTATAAGTATAATTATGCAAGGTCACACTGCTACAGTTATATTTGTAAAAATGTAAAGAACATTTCCGATAACTGCGAGTCGCAGCAAAAGAAAACTGTATAAATAATTTGCATGCATGAATGTATGTATGTATAATAAATAGGCGAAAATCACCTTGTCTAAAAGAGAACATTTGCAACAAGGTTAAGACACAATTCAGGAAACATGTATAAGCAGGTTATTAAAAGCTTGCCTTTGAGCAGAGATCATGCTGCATCATGCATGAATGTGAGTCATGTGATATTCCTCACTATGATATATATATACTCAATGGCTATGTTTCCATTACAGTTTTGCGCAAAACTGTTTCACTAAAAGTTCAAATGTGACTTGAAGATGTTTCCATGAACTGGTATTTAAAGGAATTTTATCACAACATTTAAAAAGTAAAAGAGATACATTTTGCCACTATGTTTGCACACAGCGGAACTGGTCCTCTGCATTTAACCCATCCGTGTAGTGAAACACACAAATACACACACACGTGTAAAGTGAGCTCACGTTCCCAGAGCAGCAAGCACAGCGCCTGGGGAGCAACTGGGGTTAGGTGCCTTGCCCAAGGGCACTTCAGCCATGAATTGTCAGTACTAGGAATTGAACCAGGTCGCAAGGCTGGTTCCTTAACCACAAGCGTACGACTACCCCAAATTGATTGTTGCCCTACCCGGGGCTTAAACCCAGGATCTTCTTGCTATGAGACCAGAGCACTATCCACTGCAACACCCTGCCACCTCCTTTGTAGACTCCTCCGTAAAGAGGAAGGCTTAAAGCTTTACTTGAACTTTGCATCAAACATGATGTTTAATGTCCAGAATTTGTTACATCTTCTTCAACTATATCGAGAAATATCTGTTGCTTTCTCCATCCACATAAATCGTGCCATATTTGATGTAACACCTGACACTTTCCAGTTCCATTTTGCGTGAATGTAAGTGTAATGGAAACACATCTTAAGAGAATTAAAGGCGGCGTCTTCAAAAAGGAGTTCTTAATAATAAATTTAAATATTAGAGCCACCAGTGGTGTACATACAATGCATGGGAAAGCATGGTCTGGGACGAGGACCAATTATAAGATAGAAATTGCTAGCGTTTAATGTCATTTTAAATCCATACACATGATTATATACATTAAAAAATCATGGGCAATTTAGCATCTCCAATTTACATAGCATGAATGTCTTTGAACTGATGGAATAAACTGGACAGAACTCAGGGTGAGAATATGCGAACTCCGAAGAGAGACACTATTCTTGCTGTGAGGTGACAGAAATGTGATCTGAGAAATAAAAAATGACTGCCCTAATAAATTAAGTTGTGACCTTTTCAAGGTGCCAAATACTCTACTGTTCTCATTCATCATAAAAGGCACATAACCTAAAAGAATCCACTAATCACTTATTACTTAGCATGCTAAAAAGTCAATAACAACAGAAGACTTGGATTCTCCAAGACACTCAGTAAAACTTGATCATTACTGCAGAGTACTGTGTGATTGAGACACATGCACAATAATCAAACTTGCATCATTTTCTGTTGGTAAATGCATATTATGTACTGACTCATTAATGTGTAATTCATGGAAAAATAAATGACACTATGTTAGTACTAAAAAGTGTGCCTACAACTATTGCACAGTACTGTACATATGAAAAAATTGTTGCTTTTTTATGCACCCCCAAAAATATGTATTGAATAAGCTACCATCAGTACATGAAGAAAGTGTAGCACAGTGTTAAATGATTAAGACGTGCAACCCTTACCTGTAGCACAAACTAATACTTCATATTTCCTGACGGAGCGTGGGTAAGCTGCGGTAGAAAATCCTTTGGATGCTTTTGAGATGGAGCTTTACAAAGCACACTCTTCTCACCTTACACACTTTCCATTCAAAGTCTGTGTGAAAGAGAAAAATTTATACTTAGTGCTGGCCAATTTTCACGATTAATTTGCCTAATTGAAGTTACAGTTTTAATGCCATTTGTGGCGACCTTTGATAAAAGGGAGAGGCCGAAAGAAGAAGAAAACGACAAAATGGTGAAATCGAGATTTCAGGTTACTGACCTTCCACAGACCAACATACACATATTTTCTAAACAAAGCAAAAAGCCACAATGGATGCAGCAGACAATCCGCCAAGGACTGAGCTCGTACCAAAAAAAGTGGAAATGAAATTGGTTTGGTTTTGAAATCAGATGTCAAACAAAACAATGAAATATATAGAATGGCTCAAAAGTCGGTTGCCACCAAAAGTAGCAGCAGAACAAATCAGTTCCAGTACTTGCGACACAAACACCCAGTGGAATGGAAGCACTGGATAAAACAACGGCTGCTCTTCAACTTCCAAGCTTCCTGCTAAAAGGCAGATAATGTTAGCTGCTTCATTTTCCAGCACTGCCCTGTATGACAAAAGTAGCAATCGTTGGAAAGCAATAATGGATGCAGTGCCATTACATATCTCAAAATACATGGTAACCATTTTCTCTGTCGAAAAAGAGGGGTTCATTAAGTTGCTGCGAACATTTAATCCCAGATATGAACTTCCTAGCCACAAACAAACAGTTTGCGAAGATAGCATTGCCCTGGCTGTATACGTTTAAACGTGAAAGAGTTCAGACATGCTACTTCCCCGATAACAATACTGGTGAAGTAATTGGTCAATGACTGATGGAAGCATCATGTTCTTGGAATCTAGGGCAGAAAAGCCTGTGTGACTACTGATGGTGTAAAGAACATGATCAAAGCTGTAAAGCGGAATGAGTGGAGCCACCTCCAGTGTTTTGGACATCGACTCCACAATGCCATTTGTAAGTTTTAAGGTATTTATTTGCAAAAATTCAGAAATAAATAGGAATGCACAAAATATTCGGCAGCCAAATCTTCAATATACTAATAAAAATGGCAAAACAGCATTTTTGGTGTTGTTTAGTGCTGAATGAGTTAAAAAAAATATTTTTTATTGTTATAAAAGAAAGAATACATGCTGCATGCACAATTAGTACGTACATGTGACTCGAGTAACAATGTTCTGTTGAAGTACTGTACATTTATAACAAAGAATGGTGCTGCAGAAATAAATGTATTATAGCACTTGTGTTATGAGTACGTCAGCTGGGACATTAAATTGATAAATATTACACATGTAAAATATTTCTATATTTTAGCTTTGTAGTCGAGTTTAATTTAAAAAGTAACACAAATATTTTATTCATTAATTCAGTTCATCCCTAGACATTTTTACAGATAATTTATTTTCATTATTTAACAGAAAGTAGTTTGAAAGATACAAGGGTTGACCGTGCAGTTAGGGTGTGCAAGAAAGTAGTGAGTGCATTTTTATTCAGCTGGAAAAGAAGAGGAGATTTGGCTTTAGCACAGAATGAGCTTGGCTTACCCACTCATTAGCTCATTACTGAGCCCCCAACCAGGTGGGACGCTAGACAAAAAAAAATTATCAAGAGAGTTTTGGAACAGGAGAAAGCCTACATGGCAAGGCATATATGTATTGGAGTCAGTGAATAAGGCTGTAAGTCCACTACAAGAGTTCACTGATGCATTGTCAGGTAAAGAATGTGAGTGTGTCTTAAACCTGAACCAGTGCTGCATCTGTTTAACAGCAGCATACTACAGGCTTAAGATGAGACAGAGCTCACAAAGCACTCCAGTATCGCAATAGTAAATATAGGTGACCCTGCCACAAATAAATTCCTGTGCATTGCCTGACTTGTGGATCCCCGGTTCCGGACATCTTACTTAGAGCAGGAGAGGGTGGAGGGAATCAAAGAGCGTGCTGTTACAGCAATGATCTAGGATGTGAAAAAAAGGATGTGGGGGAAAACAAAAAACAAACGTGTGAAATCTGATCATCCCCGCACCAATATCACCCAGCACTAAATATACTGTACAGTATACGCAGTATATCCGTTAACATTAATATAAGAGAAGCAGCTATTGTTTACACCATTAGCCTGCAGGACTTATCTTTCTTTTAAAACCTTCTTGGTAACAATTGTCTAGGATTCAATTAGATGATGTTATTGACATAAAAATTCTTCTTGCCATTGGATTTTCCCGGAAATCTATCATGCTATCTATCCAAAAAGTATTTTACATGTATTTGACATTACGGTTCAGCATATGATTATAATATTGGCACATATCCAATAATAAATAAAAAAATATTCGCTGATGGTAATGAATACTGCTAAGGCCAAAATATTGTGTGAATATCTGAGTATCATCAGAATTACCAGTGAATATTTATGCAAGACAGCCTAAAACCTTGTTCTACTCTGAGATGAGTGTGTCTTGTGCTAGTAAAGGGCAAAAGGATGTGTCTTTCACAAACTGTTGCTAAAAGAAACAACTGCATAGCACACAAAATGGCAATATAAAAAATATCAGTATGCTTTTACTCTGTTCAACACAAGTTCTTCTAGTGTATCTCTATTTTTTTTTTATACTCCATGTTTTCTGTTTTTGTTTATCCGTAGTTCTATTCAGATTGCTATGCTGTTATCTTGTTAATTAGTGGGCTGGAACAACTCTGCCCAGAGTCTACAATATTATATAATATAATTTGTTGACCAGAACCTTTGTTTAAGTTATGTGTAGGTACATAATGTACAGGGAATTAAAGACAATATACTGGATATACTGCAAAACCAACCAGCAATAACCCGGAAATATAATCTATTGATTCTGGCTACTCATTTATCCAACACTAAAACCTGTGCATTATTAAAGGATAGGCATTACACTGACAGATCTGATGTACAGATACTGAAAAAAAGGACAGTAAAAAAATTTTACTATACTGAAACATAATCTGCTCTGTGGGAAAGAGCAGACAGTTCTGTATTGAACTGTAAAACCACAAGAACCACAGAACATCAAAAATAGTTGCAAGACCTTTTCATATTAACACACAAACCCACACTAAATGACAACATGGCATGAAAATTATCCTAATGGTAGGGAAAGGCAGAATTTCAACAAACCTAAGTGCTGAATAATGTTACAATGATAAAAGAAACCACACCTGCAACCAAATAGTTTTTTACATATAACCTACTTTTCTAATATTTGCTTGAATGCAGGAAATAAGCCATGGCGCACATTATACTGATTCACTAAGTTCTAACTTGGCACAAAATTTGGAGCAAAGGGTTGCGTCAGGAAGGGCATCCGGTGTAAAACATTGCCAGATTTTAATGTGAGGGACGCGCTGTGGCAACCCCCGATGACAGGGAAAAGCCGAAAGAAAAGATATAATTGTATTTGAGAAGAAATGCATCAATTTCCAAAATGTGCACTTACGCATCACCAAAGCTCACGAAAATAATTCAGTCAACTTTACGTCTTTTACAATTTGTCACAGAATAGACAAATAAGTCATTTTCAGGCTAAGATCATTATTTATGAGCACCTTTTCTTCTGTCGAACTGTTGCATGTAGAAAGTTGAAAATCGTATTAAACAAACTAGAAGAAAATGTTCATTTGCTGGTCATAAAATGAGAAACTCACCACAGACTGATATATTTCAAGTATTTATTTTAATTTGATGTTTTATAACCGAGAACTAATAAAAAACCCAAATTCAGTAACCTAAAAAAATTTGAATATTGTGAAAAGGTCACACCTGGTGCCACATTCTAAATCAGCTAATTAACTCAAAACACAAGCAACGGCCATTAAATATTCCCGCAATCTAGTTATGTAGGCTCCACAATCATAGGGAACACTGCTGATTTGTCAGTTGTCCAAAAGACAACCATTGACACCTTGCACAAGCATGGCAAGACACAAAAGGTCATTGCTAAAGAGGCTGGCTGAGTTTATACAGAGTTCTGTGTACATGAAGAGGTGAAGGGAAGGAAAAGATGTAGTAGTAAAAAAGTGTATAAGCTATAGGGATAACAGCACCCTGGAGAGGACTGTAAAACAAATCCCATTCAAAAATGTGAGGGAGATTCACAAAGACTGGACTGCCGCTGGAGTCAGTGCTTCAATAACCACTGTGGACAGACATATGCAAAACATGGGTTTCAACTGTCACATTTCTTGGGTCAAGCCACTCTTGAACAAAAGACAGTGTCAGAAGAATCTAAAGATAAAAGAGACTGGAATGCTGTCGAGTGGTCCAAAGTTAGGCTCCATGATGTTGCATTTCTTTGGAAACCAAGGTCCTAGAATCTGGAGGAAAAGAAAAGAGGCACAGAATCCACGTCACTCGGGGTCTAGTTTAAAGATTAAAAACCTGGTGATGATTTGGGGGGGTCATGTCATCTGCTGGTGTTGGTCCACTGTGTTTTCTGACGTGCAAGTTCAATGCAGCTGTCTACCAGGACGTTTTAGCACGCCTCATGCTTCCTGCTGCTGACCAACTTTTGGAAGATGCTGATTTCATTTTCCAACAGGACTTGGTACTTGCACACAGTGCCAAAGCTACAAGTACCTGGTTTAAAGACAATCGTATCCCTGTTGTTAATTGGCCAGCAAACTCACCGACCTTAACACTATAGAAAAATCTATGGGGTATTATGATGAGCAAGATGAGACACGCCAGACACAACAATCCAGTACAGCTGAAGTCCACTGTCGGCACAACCCTGTCTCTCATAATACCTGAGCAGTGCCACAGACTGATCAACTCGCCGCATTGCTGCAGTAATTCAGGCAAAAAGAGCCTCAACTAAGTATTAAGTGCTGTATACTGTATATTAATACTTTTCATGATCATATTTTTCAGTTGGCAAGCATTTCTAAAAAACCTTTTTGTATTTGTCTAAAGTAATATTTTAATTTTCTAGTCTTCAGTTATCACATTAAAAGAAATAAACACTGGAAATATATCATTCTGTGTGTAATTAATGTGTATAAGTCGAAAAATGTTTTACTTTTTGAATGGAATTGCTGAAATAAATCAACTTTTAAAAGATATTCTAATTTTATGACCAGCACCTGTAAATCATACGTGATGCATTTAGAAGAAAAAGCAGTGTACTCAAATCCTG
Source organism: Xyliphius kryptos (assembly GCA_025769995.1). Lineage (NCBI taxonomy): Eukaryota > Metazoa > Chordata > Actinopteri > Siluriformes > Aspredinidae > Xyliphius > Xyliphius kryptos. The sequence goes on along the minus strand of JAOUQT010337544.1, from coordinate 5,306 downwards.
ACTAGGCACGGTCACAAGACAGGCGCTTTTGTACAAAGAGGTTAAGAACCATGCTACAGCCCACATTTCTGGTGTCCATGAGTGGGGTTGTAATCGCTCTTTTTCAAATTTTACTGTCAAGGGCAAGACTTGTATGTGTCATTCCCAAGACGAATTGACGCGGTATTGGCCGCAAAAGGGGGCCCTACACCATACTAATAAATTATTGGGGTCTATATATATAATAAATTCAAATCAAATGCACTGGCCCCCGAATACGGAGTTCACATGACTTCTCAGGGGCAAAAAGAACAGATAATAATAAGACACCAGATTTTATCATGTTCTGCTTGGTTGTCATTTTTAATGAATAAAGTGTTTCTACCATGTAGTGAATCATAAAAAAACAGGATATTGCTTTCACTGACCACAATTTTTCTTTTGATAACCAAAAAACCTCTCATCACCAGCCAATAAAGGACATGATGTTCTAATTCAGTAAAACAAAATTACTTATTTTATTATTTGAAACTATTCATTTGGAAACAAATAATTTTTGGTGGTCTTAATTCTAAAATGCAACCACTAGTCTACTGTAAATGCTCAAAAGACTTGGCATCTAATAGTTGCTGATAGTTACTAGAGAAGCTCTGATTTCATAGTATATTTTAAGCTTTACTTAGGTGTTGTTGTTCTGTTCCTGCCCTGTGCTGCATTTTGGGTCATGACCTGAAATGTGCTGAATAATTCAGTTATACATTTTACAGCCAGGGTTTGCCATGTTTTACAGAAACACAGAGAGAAATGAGCATGCAGTTTTGTTTGGGTTATCTGGCAACCTGTGAAGACTGATTAAGGCCTAAACACCAGTGTACTGATGCATTTTGAGTAGGGATATCAATTTAAAGAGACATTTGTAATTAATTAATCACAATGTAGGACAATAACCAGACGGTAACAAATGAAAATATAATACTGGGCTATGTTAATAGTTTGTTTATTTTAAATATGATTCTTATATAGTGGTTATAAAAAAAAAAAAAAAAAGAATAGGTTTTTGTATTTTCTGGGACAATAATTTGGTCAAAATAATGTATTCACTTAACACTTTTTAAATTATTTTTTGCCCAAATCTGGCAACTAAAAAATTTGATGTTGATGTTGTGCAACTTTATTACAATTTACATCACTCTTTAGATAATGTTCATTTAAGAATTATGATGTGTATGTCAGTTTTCTGCCCATTTTAACAGTCTGAATCTGCTTTATTTTTTCATTCAATATGCCTTACAATGAAGACAATACAGACAATAGAAATCAATGAGTGGAAGAATCAATTGTGTTCACACAAAATCAAAATAAAAAACCTTTAATTTCCCTAAACAAATATATATTTTGAAAAAAGTTGCATCTCTTGTTGATGAAATATTTGCTTTTCTTTATTCAATGTCATCTTTACTGAAACCAGAATGCCCCTAAACTACAGACACCACTTTTTCATTTTTTTTTGGGTGCAAACTGTGCACTCTGCACTGTAATTAAGTTCTCCTCCATTATGCACCGTTGCTGAAAACTAGATGGTACAGAGTCACGAGACTAGACACGCAGTTATGTGTATGACAGGCAGTATATGAACATGCACGGCAGGAAAATGATTAACAGGAATTTAAAAGCAAAATAACAGACATGAGCAAGATCGTGTAGATTAGAGAGTCTGAATATCAGAGTTATCTTTCGATTAATTGCCCAGCCTTAGCACAACTTTTATTTTTAATAAGGTTTGAAATCACAGCACTAATTTAAAAAAAAATTAAAAAATAATATGAAAGGAAATTAGAACATGGTGCAAATATTTCGCATAATGCACTGCAATACATCTAGTTAAACAGATCTAATGACCGTTGCTTTGGAATAAAACATGCAGTCAGTCAATCTTGGTCAACATATTGCTGATAATCACATTATACTTATAAAAGCCTATCGTGTTACAATGTGTTCTAATTTATAATAATAAGGATAAATACTGAATTGTAACCTAGCCTTGATCATAAGTATTGCAAATATAAAACTAGTTTTAAGCGTTCCGGGAAAGACCTACCAAGCCAAAAACCTACCAAAATACACATGTACTATATGTAACTAAAGTTAAACTAGTATACAGTAAGGCTGGGGATGAATCAATTTCATCCAATAATTACATTTTTGGGTGTAAATCAATTTTTTATGAAAGTTCAGAGTGAGTAGAAAGGGGCTCAGCCCATCCCCCCAAAAGGTAAACAAAATGGCAGGGAGCAGAAACAACTCATTCCAAAGAAAGGCACAGCATCGTTAGCTGTGTGGAACTGGTTGGGATTTTCGTTGTCAAACGAAGAACAAGCCAACCCATGCTGCAAATGACGTTTAAAGACTGTTGCTGTTAAGGCTGATAGCACGACATATCTGCTGCAGCCCCTCAAACAGAGAGAAAAAGAGTGGAAAAAGTGCTGCTCCATGAGAAATGAAGGCAGCACGAGGGTGCCTGTTAAAAAACAAACTACCGTCCTAGAAAGCTCACAAACTGTCCAATTTATTTATTTATTTATGAAGCGCTTTTACTATACCAAACTGTGCACCCTGACAAGAAGGGAGCCCAATGGAAAGCTATAACAAGGCAATCCCCAGGCAATCGCCCCGGTTCGAGTCCTAGTAGTGCCCTTGGGCAAGGCACCCAACCCCCAGTTGCTCCCCGGTCACTGTGCAGAGCTGCTCACCGCTCCAGGCACGTGTGCTCACTTCACCAGTGTTTGTTTTACTGCACAGATGGGTTAAATGCGGAGGACAAATTCTGCTGTGTGCAAACATAGTGGCAAAAAGGATTACTTTCACTTAGTGTACTAGTAAACTGAACCTGAGAAAATATGCTGTCTATATTTACTGTGGAGAAAAGGGGGTTTAAGAGCATGGTGAAAGGTACCAAGTCGTAAATATTTTTCCGAAGTTGCCCCACCTTAGATGTACAACATTAAGTACCAATAAAATAATCAGCAAGGAGCTGGATGAGGCATTGTTTTTTCCTCCACAACTGATCTTTGGTCCAGTACAACAATGCAGCCCTAAAAGAGCTCAACAGTGCATTTTATTAACAATGATTGGAAACTGATAAGCATCTGTCTACAAACGGTTTATTTTCCCGACCACACAGGCGAGTTAATTGCTCAAGGTTTAAAAGAGGCTTTAAGCTGTTGGAACATGGATGAAGAAAGACTTGTTTGCATTACTACAGACTCTGGCACCGACATAATCAAAGCACTAAAGAACAACAAGTGGCCGAACCTCTATTTAGACACAAATTAACTTTAATTTTAAGACCTCTATTAACCCTATATGATTTCTTCAGTATTTAACAGTTGTCAATCATCATATATTAAATTTATTTTATCCTTTCTTTTTTTTTATTTACACTCACAGAGATTACAATAAAAATCAATGCACTTTTTAATAATGTAGTGTTGTAAAAAAATCTCTTTCGCTACAAACTTCAGCATGAATAGGGATTTTGTGCCATGTGCGGTGAATTTCTATAAACAGATCAAATTTGTGAATGTATATCTCTAATTTCTTTGTGTATATTTAATTTATTTTCAGAAAATGCTGTCAAGGACCCACGTGTTGACCGTACCATTGGTGTTTGCGGGAAGGCTGTGTCTGAATTTTCATACAGCTGGAAGAAAAAAAGGGACATGTATGAAGTACAAGCTGAACTTATCCTGTCTCCACATCAGCTGATAACAGAGAGCCCAACCAGATGGGGTTCACAACAAACAATGATAGAGAGATTTTTAGAGCTGGAGAAAGTCATAGTCCATGCAGGCCTCAAACCAGAGGCAGTAGACAGACTCATATTTCTTGCAAAGAATATTTGAAATGAAATGTTCTTACTAAAACAGCAAATAAGCACCTTGTGTATTTTTTGCATTGTTGTATGTTAATGAAAAAGTTTCTCGGAACAGAAAACAAAACAGTTACCTCAATTCATTCAACTGCTGCTAAAAATGGTTGCAATAATGTTACTGTTTACAAATTGTTTACGAACGTTTATTTAATATGGACACAACTGCACCTTATCTTTCCCACTGCCAGTGTCCATCTGCACTATTCCTCCCATTACTGTTTTATAGATGTGTATTTATTGTATATTGTCCTGTGTATTTTTGTAAACTGTCTGGCGTCATTGCACATAAACTAGAAACACTATGTTTCTATTGTTTTTTGTTCACTGTTATATGTCTATTGTTATATAGTATTTTTTATTTTTATATGTAGCACCTTGGTCCTGGAGTAAGGTTGTTTCGTTTCACTAAGTTCTGTACAACACTTTATATAGTTAAAATGACAATAAAATTGTTGAACTTGAACGGATATATCGACCTCAGACACTCATAATGTTGCTTACATTATTATTTACAGTGGTAAAGCCATAGATGTGGGTTTTTGGCTTGTTGGATTGTACTTTAACCCAAGGTATATTAAAACAATAAAGGTCAAATCGTTTTGGAAAAATTAACTGCTGTCTGCAGTTTAATGTATGTACATGGATGTATGTAACTGTTTTACAGATACCCTATACTGCCAAATCTTTTTGCTTACCTGCCTCACATAGCTACTCGTGAAGCTCTCTGCGCACTGTTCTTGAGCTAATCTGAAGGCCAGATGAAATTTGGAGGTCTGTAGTGATTGACTCTGCACCGTATGAGTTGCTGTCGTTCCCAAACACTTTCATTTTCAAATAATACAGCTGACAATTGACAGAAGAATATTCAGGAGCGAAAACATATCATGACTGGATTTGTTACACAGGTGGCATCCTATCACAGTTCCACGCTGGAATTCACTGAGCTCCTGAGAGCGACCCATTCTTACACAAATATTTGTAAAAACAGTCTGCATGGCTAGGTGCTTGATTTTATACACCTAGGGCCATGGAAGTGATTAGAACACCTGATTCCGATAATTTGGATGAGTAAGCAAATAAGTTTGGCAATATAGTGTATATTTACAAAATAAACTTCAGGCTATTATATGCAACACAGACTACAGAACTGTGATTTAATCTAATTGAAAGATTTTTTCTCCCCCACACTCTGTCTGCACTCTGGCCATAATAAATTATTAGCCAGAGGCTTGATAATAGCAGGCACTGCAGAACACAGGAGTTGGCCATGTCACACTAATGCTTCATACAGACCACAGTGCAGGCTACAGTCTTGTTCTCAGGCATGTTTGTCATGAAGAGTTCATCTATTTTTGCTAGTGGTCTGCCTTTGGGTTTGTAAAGGTGAAGGGACTTC
>JAOUQT010337509.1:0-23827 GCA_025769995.1 Xyliphius kryptos | reverse complement strand
AGATGTATTGACAATGCAGAAGCTTGTGGAAAGGATACCACGGTAATTGTGTGCCATAATCAAAGCTTAAGGCGATCCAACAAAATATTACAGTGTTTGGTCAGGCAGTGTACGTTACTAATGTAAAATTTATTTCAATGATCTGTTACACTAAAATTATTTGTATTCTATGTACCCTGTATAAAATTAAATTTCATATGCATTAAGTAAAGTGACACCTAAGTGAAGTGACATCTAAGGCTGTATTATATAGTGTTAGTAATCTTATAAACCTGCTAAATGTGGAACAGATAGTAATTAAAGGAGATGCTACCAGCACTGTAAGCAAAATAAGCAAAATGCATTTTCCCATAACTGTTATTTTCCCTTATATACTCTGTAGAATAATGCCATTAAACATGCCCTGATTACATAAATAACCTACTGTCTGTAATACATAAGTAACTGTAATAAGGAAAACTTACAACTTGACCAACAAGATATAGCTATATATAGAAGATATAGAGGATATAGATATAGTAAGATATAGAAGTAACTGTCAGCCATACTTGTGTTTTATTACCCCTTCTCCACAATTCTCCACCAACAATTGCATGTCAATACACCAACAATTGCATCTCCAGGGATCACTCTTTAAAGATCCTGAAATTTTTGGTTGACGACGCTGCCATCAGCTTTATAACCAGTCATGATGCATTACAAGAGGCAGTTAAGCAGCCACTATCCTGATGCAGCAGCACCCACCTGATGCTGAATGACCTTAAAACTGTTCTCTGTGGATTTTAGGGAGCACCATATCTATGGACTTAAAGTGAGAAAAGAATAGTCTTCATAACCCATTTACATTCACAAACATTTAAAACATTGCTGAATGCATTGTTTGCGAACCCTACACATGTAATTATTTGTCAGAGTTATGACAATGGCCTTCTAGTCTCTATATAGTAATTAACATTTTGTGTTTATGAATTATTGAGGTAATAGGAAATGCGTACCTTTTAAATCACATACAAGATAGTCATTCTGCCTCTCTGCCTTTACCCTTTTTTCATAAAAGATGCATATTAGGCATTTCATCTGTTTGTATGCATGTTTTAAAAAATATATCACTATATTAAAACATGACTCATCACAAAAATGCTATTTATTTAAGCTTATATCTGATAAATTATAAGTTTTTCTGTATAAATAAAGATAGGTCATGGTACATTTAATGTCTTTATGAAATAGGTTGCATAAAAACTAAAGCACTAAAAATTCTATAGTTGTTTTATTAGCTGGGCCTTGGTCGGCTGCACATGTAGATAAAGCACAGTGCAGTCCTTCTGATATCACTTCTATGCTCATTTGTGCATTTTCCACATAGCATATTACATATTGATTATCACTGAAACAATATTTCCATTGTTAAATTAGAGTACTTTATACACATAATGATTATTGAACTTCACATTTAGTATAAAATATTTAAAAAAAATCTAACAATGCCATTTTAAGGAACAACAAATACTAAACATGACTACTATGACACAAAGCTACACTGCTAAAAATAAATTGGGAACTCATTCTAAATCTGAATCAATACAATACTTCGGTTGAAAATTAGATAAAGAAATGCGTTCAGTACAAAATAAGATAAAAATGATCAAAATGTAAATTAAAATTATTATTTCGATTAAGTGGATTTGGAATCATACTCAAAATCAAAGTGGAAAATCAAATTACAGGCTGATCCAACCTCAGTGAAAATACCTCAAGACAAGTTAAAATGAGGCTCAGTAGTGTGTGTGTGGCCTCCACGTGCTTGTATAATCTCCCTACAACGCCTGGGTATGCTCCAGATGAGGCAGCGGATGTTCTCTCCTACAGCCCCCTCCATGTCTCCTGGTGTACTGGCCTGTCTCCTGGTATACTGGCCTGTCTCCTGGTATCTGCTCCATGCTCTGGACATTGTGCTGACAGACACAGCAAAACTTCTTGCCACAGCTCGCATTGATGTGCCATCCTGAATAAGCTGCACTACCTGAGCAACTTCTGTGGGTTGTGCTAAGCACTAAGGCACCGTGCCGCCCTAGAAGTACAAAATAAAAATATAAAAATAAGTAAAACATTCGACATTTAACATTGTTTTCTCTTTTTTTGAGCAGTGTATTTTGCTTAAAAAGCTATTATTTTATAAAAGATACTTCAAACTAATTAGAAGATTTATATATACATGTCAAAGTATGTATGTGTGTTCCCTATACAAATCCACACAGTTACTTTGATTACCATTAAATTCAACTAACTTATTCTTCAGGACCTTGCAGGGGTTTATATACTACATACAACCACCAAAAAACTACTTAAGGGGTTTTATTTTAGTGATCTTTAGCGAGCCGTCATTCACGCACCGCTTATCTTGATTTCGGGCGTCAGTGTGTCTTTTCTATCTTGATGACTTGATTCATGGGTGTGTTTTGGGTGTCACGTCAAATAAACCAGTGTGGTACTAGCCATTCCATTTAAAAGCCTGGTGCACTTTGGTGGATTTCTATCTAAACTGTGCAACTTAGTTAAATAAAAACACTAAAAGCAGGCAATTATGCAGACAATCTAAAAAAAATGTTTACACCTTTTGCAGGAAATCTTATCACAAGCCCAGGCTAAATGCCCAGTACCACATATTTCACTAGATTAGTTACTGTCACGAAAATACTTTTTAATCCTTAACACTTTGCAGCTATTTGACAAAATTATCGTCTAACATGCTGAAAATGTAGTTTTTTTTCATAATATAGGCATATTAGTTTTAAATTCATTTATTTATTTCTTATCTTCTGCTTAATCATATACCAGGGTTGCAGGGGGTTCCCTATGCCCATCTAGGGAACGTTTCTGGGGGCCAATCCATGACTGGGAACACACTCACTTACACACAGACGATATAGGAACAATTTAGAGCAGCTATTTTACCTTGAATCCATCTTATTGGACTGTGGAATAAACCAGAAATCCTAGAGAAAACACAGGGAGATCATGGAAAATCCACCCAGAGTGGGATTTGAACCTGGATCCTCAGTACTGAAAGGTGAATGCACTAACCACTACACCACTGTGCCACTTGAGTTTTAAATTTAATTGGAAAATAAGTTTATTTATTATGTCTTCTTTACAATACACAGATTGCATTCATTATAGTCATTGTCACTGCCAAATGGAAATGAAATTGCTAAAATATACTTACAGGTAAATATATAAAAAAGTAAAATACACTTTTTTTCTGCAACTCTAAAACTGACATGCAAACAGCTGCCTCTGTCTCTTTGGGAATAACTAGGTATACTGCGACCTCAAGCATGGTTCCCATCTCATCCAGATGATTTGCATTTAAATTGCATCACCCCTACACTGCAGCACATTGCACCTGAGAGACCTGGACAGCTGGGAAAAGGCCAACCATAAGTGCCACTCAAGTTACCCAGTGAAACCCTGTCATTTCACACCCAAATACTTAAGCAATATGAAAAAGGTATTGCCATAAAGTGTTTTCAGTCATTATGGTTTGTATAGAGTGATGGATTTGAGGTAGCAGGTACATGTTCAGTAACAGGTACTAAGTTGGTCAGAAAAAGTCAGAAGTTGCAAGTTAATAAAGACCATTTTTAGCCACCATGTTATTTTTACATGTACCCAGCTAAAGGAGAAATAAAGTCACCAAGGTTTATGCTTTCATACTGTGTGCTAGGGCTTCAAATACAGACACACGGTGAACACTATTTACTTACGATGTGATAACTGGGCCTGCCAAAGCGCCTGTCTACACAAAAACTGATGTCACTGGTCTCAAGGCATAACAACACTAAATTAAGATGAAACAGATTGAAGTTAAATCAGAGTGTTTATCTAAATGAAGAGTATTTTATTTCTTAATCTAGCATTGTACAGAACTTCATCTGAAAAAACATCTGAGATCTGTTTTAAAACACTGTGCAAACATAGTTCAACATCAAATAATTTCACAGCAATCAGGCTTTAAGTGAACAGAAACTTGCAGACGAAAAATATAAGTTGCACACATTCTCAGTATGATGTAGTTTATTACACAAAATGTGTTTGTTGTTCAGGCTTGTTGTTGTACACTAAATACACAATGCTAATTTATTTAACAAGAAATTGAAGCCAATGAAAATCAGTAAAAAAAAAAAAAAAGACTGGGCGGTATGTATATACCCTAATAAGTGGTTGATGATATCACCTTACCATTTGTGGCAAATTGGTACAAGGAATGGGGAAAACTTCACTTTTTTAATGGATAGGAGGTCATGTGACACATCAAACACATAGAGAATTGCACAAGATAAACAATGGGGTGCTCATTTTTAATGTGGATTGAGCTATTGACACGTTTGTGACATGAAGCAACGACAGTAATCCACTAAAGGATGTGCTGCCCATTGTGTTGAATCGTCAACGTGATTCTCTTCTCCCACTCTTGACACACCGAGAGCAATAACTCAGAAGAAAAGCTATTACAGGCGTCCTGTATACATTGTTTCAGGTGCCCCCTCATGCTGGATCTTCACGGAGTACACCATAGCCTTCAAATTGCCCCAGAGATCCAAGGGACTGAGATTCGGATCCGGGCCATTCCACTGGGCCACTATGCCCAATCCACTTCCCAGTAAACTGTTCATCGAGGAACGTTCGGACCTGACATCCGTAATGTGGTGGTGCACCATCTTGCTGGAGGAACTCAGGGAATGTGCCAGCTTCAGTGCACGGAGAGGGAAACACATCATCACTTAGCGATTGCAGATACCCAGTGAAATTTAGGTTTCCATTGAAGAAGAATGGCTCCACTATCTCCATACTCCACACACCACATTATTAGTTTTCGTGTTTCAACACATTTGGAGAGATCTGTCCAGTGTGGGTTACTTTCAGACCAGTAGTAATGGTTTTGTTTGTTAACTTCACCGTTCACATAAAAGTTTACCTCATCACTGAACAGAATGTGCTGTGGAAACTGTGGGTCCTGTTACAGTTGTTGTGTCACCCATTCTGCAAATTCAACACGCCGGTCCAGATCATCCTCGGTGAGATGTTGTAGCAGCTGGATCTTGTACGGGTGCCATTTGTGTGTAGCCAGTATCTGCCAGGATGTTTCATCATTGGTGCAAGTTTTCAAACATCCATATTCGGGTTATCCAACACCAAACCAGTAGAACGAAATTTGGCAAGCAGTTTGCTAACTGGGATATGGGAGATGGGTGGTCTCTTAGAGATTCTTGCATTAAAGTCTGCTGCAATGACCCGGATACTGCCTTCACCAGACATCAACACAAGGTCTGTCCGCTCCTCGTTGGTTAACCTCTGCGATATTTCCATGGCTGTAACAATTAGAAATGTGCCAATAACTCGATAATAAATAAAGCCACATTAAAAATGAACACACCACTGTTTATTTTGTGCAAGTCTCTATATATGTTTGTGTCACATGACCCCCTTCCCATTGACAAAAGTAAAGTTGAATGAAAAAATGGCCCTCCCATGTACTAATATGCCACAAACGGTAAGGTGATATTAGCAACCACTTCCATTTTATCAGGGTATATCCATACTTAAGGCTCACCCTGTAGTTTACCCCCACACACTCAGCCACACACCACATTTTCAGTAAAAGTCTTTTGTCATCAGTCCTGCAACATTTATTGGCAATTTTATTACTTTCACTTATTAGTACAGTTGGATGTCAATTTGTTTCTCTACATATTTTGTTAGGTTCTCTAAGTGACGTTCCTTTAGATAAGTTTTTATAAATCCTCTAATGTCCAATGGAACATTCCCAACACCGTAGGAATGTTGCAAGTGGGTGTCATAGCAATAAAACTAAAGGAACACCACTTAGAACGCCAGATGAATTGTGTTCAGACGAAGCTCAGGTTGAGTTACTAAACGCTCCTGCAAATAGAGGATCATTTAAGGTTCACAAATAATTTTGGGTAAGAGAAATGTGTCTTAACACTGAAACGTTAGACTTTTTACTGAGATATATTGTTGGTTTAAATATGTAGGCAGTGCCAGGGAACTTGTAAAAGAACCAACTTGGAAGTTGTAACAACCTAATTCCAGATCAGGGCAAAGAACCAACTTGGAAGTTGTAACAACCTAATTCCGGATCAGGGCAAAATGACAGTCAATTACATTAATTAAAACATTTATCAAAAAAGAGCTGATGGTTTAAGACTCCAATAACATCAGAACGTCACTAGATTTGTCACTAATTGCTTTTTAAAATAAGTCGCTAGAGGGTCTGAAAAGTTGCTAAATACAAGTTGGCAACACTGCTGTCAGGGCTGTAATGTTTTGGATGAAATAATATATTTCATTATACATAATACTGTCGAGCTTGTAAAACTGAACAAATGTTCAAAAGTGTAAATGGTTACTTATTAAACAGGAAGTGGCTTAATGTACATGAATGTTACTGATACTGGCATGTTAATCTAAAATGTTCCACTAATTGCATCAAAATTTCACACAATTTCTTAACCTCCTATTGGTCTGGATTATAATCAAGTATGCAATGTCAGGATGACATCTTCTAAATGCTGTAAATGTATTTTTAAATTACTTTATTAACATTATTTAATGATTATTAAAAACATGGACTGTATGTATATTTTAAAAGCTGTATTTTGTTTTTTAGAAAAACTGACTCTTTAAGAATATACAATATAATTATTAACTTAATCCTTAATTTTTTAAAAAGAGTCTGTGATTTTTTTTGTTTTCAATGACAGTTTTTACTTTTTACTTCTAAAACAAAAGACCAAAAGGTTCTACAGGTATCACTGTTCTGGAAGGTAGATTTGAGATAGAATGTTGAGGTTTTATCATTAGCAGTAACAGGTGAGCAGTAATGAGAGCATGACTGAGTATAAAAGGAACATCCACCAAAGGTTTAGTCTTTGCAAGTGAAAATGGGTTGTATTTTTCACCATTTTGTTTCAAACTTCAAGATAGAATGGTCTGTTCAAAAACAATGATTCTTAGTGTATAATTGCAATGTTCTACAGAATCTTACTAAGGACACATCAGCTTCCCTACATTTACTGGTGTGTCTGAATGGGAGGGCATTAGTTTTTATAACTTCATGAGTGTATAAGTGATTATGGGTGTAAAGTTGCACAAATAAAATGTGTGTAAATAGGTGTGAGTGAATCATTTAAAATCTAGGTAGGTAGGTAGGATAGTGAATATGGCCTTACATTGGACTGATATATCCTCATCTTTTGCCAAGTATGCTGCTCAAAAAAACAAAGGGAACGCTCAAACAGCACAATGTAACTTCAAGTCAACCACACTTCTGTGAAATCAACCTGTCCAGTTAGGAAGCAACACTGATTGTGAATCCATCTGCACAAAACAATTGAACAGACAACAGGTAAAATGTGAGGCAACCCCTATAAAGGAGTGCTTCTGCAGGTGGTGACTGGTTTCTCTGCGCTCATCTTTTATGGCTGATGTGAACACCACTTTTGCATTTTGTCAGTTTTCTCATCATAGAGGTAGCATGGCGCGTCGTCTACAACCCACAGAAGTTGCTCATGTAGTGCAGCTTATTCAGGATGGCACATCAATGTGAGCTGTGGTAAGAAGGTTTGCTGTGTCTGTCATAGAGCAGATACCAGGAGACGTGAAAGGGGCCGTAGGAGAGAACATCCGCCGCCTCATCAGGAGCATGCCCAGGTGTTGTAGGGAGGTCATACAGGCATGTAGAGGCCACACATACTACTAGCCTCATTTTAACTTCTCTTGAGGAATTTCCACTGAAGTTGGATCAGCCTGTCATTTGATTTTCCACTTTGATTTTGAGTATGATTCCAAATCCACTTAATCAAAATAATAATTTTAATTTACATTTTGATCATTTTTATCTTATTTTGTTCTGAACGCATTCCACTATCTAATTTTCAACCGAAGTATTGTATTTATTCAGATTTAGAATGAGTTCCCAATTTATTTTTAGCAGTGTAGCTTTGTGTCATAGTAGTTATGTTTAGTATTTGTTGTTCCTTAAAATGGCATTGTTAGATTTTTATATTGAGTACGATTCCAAATCCAGACCTCCATAGGATAATAATTTTGATATCAAATTTTGAGATATCCACTATCATCTAAATAAAGATTTTCAACTAAAATGTTTTTCATTGAAATATGATTTTAGTGTTCCCTTTAATTTTTGAGCAGTGTATGAAGTGCTATTAAAAGCTATAGCATCTGAAAGTTTTGAATGAAGTGCACTTAACGCCTAACGTTCGTTTGTTGGGTAACCTCCTCATTAAAATGTGCCCAGTAATTAGATGAAGTGGCTTCAGCCATCTTAATGGGAGAACAACTTGAATGGCTTTCCTTTCTCTTTGAAGACAGGGCAGCTACCGCAGATCCCTTGAAGCGCCACAGCACCCCACCTCTCTGATTGGCTGTACGTTCCGTAGCCACGCCCCTGTGAAGTTGTCAACTTCGTTCGGCACGCGCGGCGGTCGACCGCTTCCCATTGGCTCAAAAAAGTGCTCGTGCACGAGCAGCAGGTAAGCGTCTCGACCAATCAGTGTGCTCGCTTCTAACTTTAATTCTGATAAACGTTGAGCTCTAACGTATGATTACTAATGACGTCACGACGGCGCTAAGTGAGTTTTCAAAGTCGAAATGTTTTGGGTTGAGCTGAAGAAGACGGAACGCTGCAGTTAGTTCCGCATTTCCTTCTAAAATTATCTTCCGCTGTGTGTGTGTGTGTGTGTGTGTGTGTGTGTGTGTGTGTGTGTGTGTGTGTGTGTAGTCCGGCCCAGCAGCCCGCCCTGCTCCCCCTCCCTTCCCTCCTCTTTCCTCAGCTCGCCCCGCAGCAGTTGCAGTCCTGCTTCGAGCCTCTACTCCAGTCATGGCCGCGAAAGTGTGCAGAGTCCTGCTGTCCCGGAGCAGCAGCGCCTTGGTGTCTCCTCTCCCCGTCTTTGGTGTCTCCTCTCCCCGACCGCACCAACACACAGCAACGGTAGGAAAAGGGCTCCGGCACCACGGCTGGTGTCGGACAGAGGGAGCGGGAGAGGGAGGGTGGGAAGTGAGGACAGGAGACGAGGGTGGATTCTTCTGGTACGGGTCCGTCCTAACGAGAGGGGGAGTCCGCTAAGGAAGTAGCTCACTAGCGACTGCTGGTCTCATTAACCGCCGCCTTTGCTGGTGGAGTAATGACGCTGCGAGCTAGCGAGAGGCGCAGACTCGCTGGCTGCTTGTTTGCGTTGACGTGTTGTGACGGATCGCCCGGGGAGCGCTGAGCTGAGCGGCTAACCGCAGATATCGCAGACGATCTTCAACCGCGGGCGAGGGCGGGACGGTGTGCTGCCTGCTTTCTGTGGGCCTGGGCGAATCTGTTCCAGGATCACCTTGAATGCAACAGTGCACGGTGGCGCTTAACTTTAATTGCTGAGTGGAAGCAGAAGCTCCTGCCGGCGGCGCAGAGCGATTCCCCGCACAGGCGCACACTGGCATCAATTCAGTGCAGTGCGCAGATGTAGTAGGAAGGGGATGAGCGGTGTTCTCCCAGAGCCGGAGATTACGCGGCACTGATTTTGTTTAACCTGTTAATCGGATTTTAGCGGGTGAGCCATATCGTTTCCTTTAGCCTGTAATCCTCTTCAGTTTGTGTGTAACGGAAACGTTTGCTTTTCGCACTGTCCCTTCCCCTCGTTTCATACCAATCACTCCCCCTCCTTAAAAGGGCATTCATTTTAAAACACGTTCTTGTCCTGTAAAAGCCTCTGCATGTCCGTTCACCTCCTACCACTCTGGGAATCCTCCCTTTTTTGCTGGTGTTTTCCCATCTGGCGGGAAGCCTCTGGATTTCCCTTTCTGATGCTTTACTTTGAACACAGTGGCATCAGCAAGGCAAAGTGCAAGGTCTGAATAATTGGTGTAACTTGACCAAGCCTTATCTTCTGTTACATCAAGTCTATTTATTCATTATCTAATGCTTAATCCTCTACTAGGGTTGTGGGTGGTGGGGATCCCCATCCAGAGGAGAATTTCTCGGACACTGAGCAAATACACCATGGACAGAGCTCCAATCCATCACTGGGCACACACACACACACACACACACACACGGACTATAAGGGCAGTTTACAGTAGCCAGTGTACCCTGAATCCATCTTTTTGGAATGTGGAAGGAAACTGGAGAACATGGAAACTCCACCAAGATTGGGATTCGAACCCATAATCCCCAGTGCCGAGAGCCAAACTTGTTAACCTCTAAGTCACTGTGTCACCCTTATCAGGTATAAGGCATATAGCAAATCATAATTTTTGGACTGTTTGCTATTTTATACTATTTTACATATTTTATAAAGGCACAGCAATATATTAATGCTCGCCCCAAACCTCGGACACCCCTTTTGTGTTTAATTCTTTTCAAATGTCAATGATGAATCAGAATTATTTTCGCTGGTAAAAGATGTATAATATTTTATACAGTGTGACATTGAGGCTGTTCGTGCAGTTACACCGGCTTAATTTCCTGACATGTAAACCTAACCAACATGCGCTTGTAAGAAGTATGAAGAAAGAAAAGTGCTGACCTAAACTCAACATGTCAGGTTTGACATCTCCCGGTCTGGTCTGATCCAGTGGATGTTTTGATGCTGTGTCTGCACAAGATGCCAACTGACAAGACCCAACATGACTGCATGATGTTTAATATATTAATGGTTGTGGATATCCCTTTTCAGATGCTTTAGTTCAGTAGTACAGCAGTAGTTTTTTTAATGCTGTTTGTGGTTCTTGAAGGTGCTTGAAACAAAATGCCTGTTATTAGGTAAAGGAGAGGGAAAGTCCTTTGACAGGTTATTGGACCATTACAGGACAGATGCACGCAACATGAACAAGCAATTTAATATCTTCAACTTTTCAGACTTGAATAGTTATGTTTTTGGAGTGTGGAGAAAACCGAACGTAATGAGGAAATCCATGCAGACATGGGGAGATCATGCAAACCCAACACAGAAAGTTCCTTGTTTTTCCTACCGGGGAATCAAACCCTTTTCTTTCATGCAGTAATATGATGGCACTACACACAGTAACATCATGCCATGGGGCAGTCTTAGGCTTGTGGTTAAGGAACCAGCCTTGCGACCTGAAGGTCGCTGGTACAATTCCAAGTCCCACCAGGTTGAATGCAATGGTTGCAGGCAGCACCTAACCTCAATTGCTCCCCGGGTGCCACCACTCCAGGCATGTTTGCTCACTTCACTAGTGTGTTATTTGTGTGTGTTTCACTGCATGAAAGGGTGAAATGTTGAGGAGACAAATTCCTCTGTGTAAGCACAGTAGGCAAAATAGATCACTTTATCACTCACTATGATCTTGCTGTCTAATTTGAACATCTGTTTTTTTTTTCCGACACAAGGCTTAATCCTCTTTCACACATGCACCACAAGTGTGAACTATTACAGTTGTATAGGAAAAGAAGTAGAGCAATAATAGTGTAAATGCAGACATTGTACCAGAATCTAAACTTGGCAGCTACTTAGTGTCACGTCCGTTGTCATTCTGAATGAGCGATTCTCTTAAAGGAGTAGCTGAAAAAAGAATTTGCAGTGTGCAAGTGACCCTTTTAATGACTTTGCTGAGTTTGAGTTTAAAACCAAACCCTGAAGAAACCGGGAGACTGATGTTGAATTCTTAATATGAAATTAAAAGTGGCAAGAAAAAATATTTAAAAGATTTAAAATTTAGCAAGCAGCAATAGGCTAACAATATTCATTTTTTGCTTAATCCTTTGTATCAGGATTTATTTGGACCATCCAGAGGTGATTGTTTCTGGTGCTGTGCAGATACCTAGGACAGGGTGCCAACATTTACATTTAGTCATTTAGCAGATGCTTTTAGTCAAAGCAACTTACAAATGAGATAATAACCCAAGTCAGTAGTTTAGGAAAAAATAGCTACACTGTAGTATCATCAAAACCTACGCATTATTAGATCTGGCGCCATTTAAAAAATGATAGCAAGTGTTTGTGGAAGAAATGTTTTTTGAAGAAGCTGAGTAAGTAAGCCTTACAGATGTTGTTGGGAAGATTACTCCACTATTTCGCTGTGGTGAATGAAATGGAGTGAGAATTAGCACCACGGGGAGTTGGAATCACCAGGCCCAGTGAATGAGTCAGTGTATTTAGGAAAGATAGATTAAAGGTAAGAGAGGCCAGATCCAGATTTTGACTTGTAGGCCAGAGTAAGAGCCTTGTACTGAATGTGCGCAGCTACAGGAAGCATATGGAGTGATGAGTAGTGGAGTGACTAGTTTGCTTGGGCTGGTTGAAATATAGTCGGGCTGCAGAGTTTACATTTATTTTTGGAGCTGTTGTATCCAGGAATTTCCAACCTATCGCTGGGCACACACACACACAGCCTATATGGGGGTGTTGTACAGAAGCCAAATTCGAAAACGGAAATCTGAGAAAACCAACACAGACACATGGAGAAACTCCACCCAGATTGGGATTTGAACCTGGATCCCCAGCACTGAGAGGTGAACGTGCTAACCACGCCACCCAGTTTAATAATATGTAATTTATTCATTCATTCATTCATTATCTTCCGCTTATTCCTTTGGGGGTCGCGGGGGGGGGGGGGGGTTCCCCATGCCCATCCAGGAGAGAATATCTCGGGCGCGGGGCAGACACTCCCAGGACAGGGCACCAATCCATCACTGGGTACACACACACACACACACACACACACACACACACACACACACACACACACACACTCTACATGAGAATTTAGAGCGTTCAATTTACCTTCATGTTTTTGGAATGTGGGTGGAAACCGGAGAACCTGGAGGAAACCCGCTCAAGACACTGGGAGAACATGGAAACTCCACCCAGACTGGGATTCGAACCGGGAATCCCCAGCGCTGAGAGTCGAATGGGCTAACCACTAAGCCACAGTGCACCGTTGTTCAGCTTCTGTATGTTATGGAGGGGGTCAAATGTAGATATAGGATGCAGAATGGAGAGAATGGGGTCAAAGATCTGACATCAATTGCCATTTTGAACAGTAGAAACACCAAACTCTTCACGAACATTTACTGAACTGCACACTCAGTAGAAGAGGTAAATAATTGGCAGTAAATTAGCCTCAAGATGCTTGTGACTTTCTTACCATCTGGTGAGCGAATGTAATTTGCTGCTTAATCCACTGGGCAAGTAAGTGTGTTCATTCCTCTAGTGTCCATCACAATACACTCTGGACATATTCACTAATTATATACATAACCTTGTTATTCACAGGCTAAATCTATACAGCTAAACGGCATATGCTTTTAAACTGAAAAGATTTAACTTTATATTTGAGAGGTTTACTGTACTAACCACTATTCAGCCTGTGATATGTTTCTAATATTTCAAATAACTTTCGATTAGATGAGTGTGTATGACTGTATTGGTCCAAATGCTTGAGTTTCATTATATTAGGAGCCTATTTAAAGTGGATCCATCCTTATTGTAGTTCAATTCAGGACCTTAAAAAACAATAAGAAGTTCGTTTGGGACAGTAAATTAAATTTATTGTGATGAATTGAAAATACATGATGAAAATAATTGAGCTAACAAACCAAGGGTTTTTGTGGCTGCAGGCGAGAAGAAAAACATTTAGAAACTTTTTATTCAGCTCTCCCTTACCTAGGATGTGGGCAATCTGTCCATCCATATTAAATTTATAGGACTTTTCATATACTTTTCATGTTAGAGCTGCCATAACCAGGACTTGGGCTCGAGTGTGTGTCTATATAACTATATGTATATCATTTAAAAGTATCAATAATACTAATAGGGCGGCATGGTGGCTTAGTGGTTAGCACATTCGCCTCTTAGCGCTGGGGATTCCCGGTTCGAATCCCAATATGGGTAGACTTTCCATGTTCTCCCCGTGTCTGCGTGGGTTTCCTCCCACCTTCCAAAAACACGAAGGTAAATTGAATGCCCTAAATTGCCCTCTATAGTGTGTGTGTATGAGTGTGAGACTGTGTGAGTGAGTGTGTACCCAGCGTCCTGGGTGTATCTGCCCAGCACCTGAGACGTTCTCCCCTGGATGGGCATGGGGAACCCCCCCATAAAGGAATAAGTGGAAGATAATGAATGAGTGAATGAATGAATAATACTACTGCTAAGTTCTATAACATAATACATGTTCATACTAAAAAGTGAACTTGATATTAAAGTAGAATTGAACATTGAAATCTAAATATTCTTTAGAAATGAAATAAATAGCTAAAAATAAATGCTGGGCTTAGAGAAAAACAATGAGGAAAAATATACAATTTAAATGAAATCCTTAATTTATTTTCTAGTCTGTATTCTCCTGGATTGCTGGGGTGCTGGACCATATTGTACAGTTCATAGAGTGAAAGCCATTCAACTGCCGTGCACAAGCACTGATAAATATGCTCATATTCACTAAAATACGATTTACAAAATGCATGGACTGACTTGGACTGAAGGCATTTACAATTTTTAAAAATGTTTTTGAAGAACTTTTGATGTTGCTTTTGAGTCAGGAGAGGGATACAAACAGGTGGTACAGAGTTACTTGCTACTTAACTAATTGTACTTTTAGTTTAAAAGCTTTTGATAGTTTTGTCTATGGCTGTAGCTCCTTCATTTTTTATGACCTTTGTAAATTTACTGCGGGTGTCTTGGTCTACGTAACATCTTAATGTTATTAGCCCGTATTTCTTCTTGTGCCAGTGCCGACACAATCCTGCCAGTAATGAACTGTACAGCTGTAGATTTACCCAATTAGGTTTTTCTCGTCAGGTCTGTGGTATTTTTGGCTGTTAGTTGTATTACTGGTAAATGTACTGTAGCTGATGCCTTGTAGTGTCTTTCTCAAAATGGTGTGGTGATGAACTGGTCTGTTTTTGTGTAATTCGCTGCAGGGCCAACATGTAAGAGATCCAGAAAATGACATGTCAAATGATTGACATCAGAAAAAAAAATCACAATTGCAGCTAAACTGGTTATTCGAATTGAAAACTCCAAGGTCAGTCTGTAGTTCACTGCATCTGAAATAAATGAGTTTGTTCATTGTCTTATGTTATGTAGAGTGATGGCACTTTATCTGTAGTTAGAGGTTCTCTCTGAAAGAACACAATGGATCTTGTCTGTCAAAGCGACTGTGGAGACAGGACTTTGTTGTAGTGAGCAGGTGGATCATGCGCTTGACACTGATATTGGACTCTTGAGAAAGCCACTTAACCTGCTTTGGCTTTGTACTTATGCAGCTGGCCTATAAAATAACCTGTTTTAAAAAAGAGGCCACCGAGAAACTGAAAATGTGCCTTGTTACCTGCCAAAAGAAGCTCTAAAGCTCCATGTTATTGTGGACATTTCTGGGCTACATTTTTTTTGTTTGGTGAAATGTGTTGTTTCGAGCTTCAGCCTAACCAACAGCACTGTCTTTAGTCCGCTGCATGTATATGACGTTTCTAAGTAGGATCAAGGTTTCTGGCCACCTCACAGCACGTTAATTCAATCAGGATTAGAATAAGTTAATTAACCCCTGCTGCTGTGATTGAGTGGCGAGCTGCAGCGAATCGGATTAGCTCGATAAGCAAGCGACAGGTCTGTACACAGGAATAGGACCCTGCAGAGAATATCTCTTATTGAAGAATTGAGATGACTGACAAACCTCTACAACAAGAACCGACACTGATTTAGGTTAGCATTTGCAGTGTGCCTGCTCCCTGACATTTCTTAGGAACAGATCATGGATCGGTGTGCACCTTTATTACTGCTGGCTATAAATCAAGTGGACCTTCATGTAATTATTCACTTTATAATTACACAAGCAGGTGATTCTTTGTGGCAGAAAGCAGGAGGAAGAACTGTTTTGTTTGAAGGGCAAGTAATCAATGAGATGCCTACAAAAAGTTTTTAGAAACTACAGACTTCAATAGATCATTAAACATGTGTTTTAATGCATAAAGAATACAAAAAACTTGCTTTCTAATAATCCATACACAGTGAATTTGGAATTGTTGTACTATAGACATAGTCTTTAAGGGATATGATTTGATAAAGCATCACTGAAACACTCATGCTTTTTAAGAAAAAAATTCTTTAACATCATGGTCAGACTGGGGTCAGTTGCTTGAGAAATTGCTAGAAATCTGTTGGATTGTATTTAATTTAAAATATATAAACTTTTAACATATAATTTATGTGGTGGGAAAAAAAGATCAGACACCTTACGAGTACAATCTGGATATATTTATATCATAGAAAGTCAAAGAAGTGAGCGCATTCCTGAGTTTGTTCTGGATGCCCTCACGTCTTTGACTTTGTATGGTATCAAAATATCCTGATTGAACTTTAGATCAGACACCTTACAAGTACAAATAGATTTTACTTTGGTTTAGAGGTCATTTCAAGTAGATGAGTAATATCTACTTAGAACATTGTTATTCATTCATGATCTTCCAGTTAATTCTCTATGAGGGTTGTGGGGTGGGCTGGTAGGTTCCCCATGCCCATTCAGAGGAGAACGTTTTGGTTGTTGGGCAAACATCCAGGACAGGGTAAAAATAGGTAATTTTCCACCAAGGTAAAAATGGGTATTTTTTTATTGCAGCATCTGTGTTGGACAATGAAGTTTTTTTTTTTCTATTAAAAATGTTGACCCTGTAACTAATTGACCCATGGTCCTAAATAATTTAAATTTTGACTATTTTCAGAAAAACACTAACTCATGCTTAAAAAATAGCATAAATAAAACCATTAAATGATGATTATGATGGAAGCCTAAGACCATAATTCTGGAAGAAGCATGGATTGTATTTTTGTGGAGTGTTGTAGTTTTGGCAATACTTTTTGAAGAGCATAGGGGTGGAGTCTGTGGATTTTAAGATATCATATCTTGGTAAATGTTCAGATGATGCAAACATTTTTGCCGAGAGAATTTCATTTTGGAGTCTGTAAACATAGGAAAAAGTTAATATTCAGGTCCCAGCATAGCTGTAATATTCACTTCTTAATGCCTAGTTTTTGAAGCTCTTAATAAAGTGATGTAGAGCTTAAGCTTGAACACTGATAAGATGATGGGGAGTAAGCTGCTTTATATGCAGTGTACACAGAAGCCACAGCAGCAAAAGCTGCAATGGGTTTAATGCTGTCCCTGTTTGGTATATATCACATATTACCTGACACAGAGCAGTATTTAAATCTGTCTGTAAATAAAAAAAATCAGCTTTCAATTCTTCACTGTGTCCAAGTTGCAACAAGCTTAGACAGCAGGCTGAAAACAAACTTTTACTACAAATATGTTATATGCAGTTGTGTTAAATCACATATCGCACTAAAAATATGCCAGTTTGTAAAAACATAATATATGATTCTTTAGTTCTCTTAACTGACCAAAATTTAGAGAATGCCCAGAAGTTCATGCATCAACTTAAATATAAGTTAAAATCTCTCACTTCACAACATGAAGGTTCTGAATTTAATTCCTTGGTGGGGTGGAGAAAGGTCTTTTTTTGTGGCGTCTGCATGTCCTCTGGCTTTTTTTGCCCAATGACATGCTGGTAGGTAATTGAAAGATATTGAATTGTCTCCATTGTTTGAACCATGCCTGCTGAGAAAATGGCCCATAAGCTGTCTAGGCTTTTAACTCGTCTTAAACAATTGGTCACGTCTTTTGTTAATAAATAAATTACACTTACATATTGTAAGAATTTGACTTCTACTTTTCCTTCCTGCAGAATTGATTGGGATTGTGATTTAAATTGCATTAATAAGTAATTTCAACACTAAAATAAATATAGATATTATCTAGAATATATACAAGTAAACCTATTAAAAAAGTCTACTGGCTTCTAGAATCTACACCATAGAATAAAATATATCGGTGTTTAGTACAAGATCTTCGGAACCTCCCAACTATCATAGAGGCTAGGTCAGTTTCATCACCTGCACACTTCCTGAAGTATTATTAGGTAAACTAAGTATTACATCTTTAAAACATGATTTAGAAATTACTGACGTCTGTTAAATTACTGTGCACTGTGGTAGCAGTACATTCAAGCAATATGTAAGTTTAAAAAAATACTATTACAAGTCTCACAAAGGAAACAGTGGGATGTCTTTATTGGAGTAAAAACATAAAACCTAAACTTTTATTTTAAGTTGTTGGACTGCTATGTTTCCTTATCGAAATGTAACTTGTCTAGAGTTGTCATCTGTGACCCTAACGTCCGTACTCTCTTTGCAGCACTAAAATAAACGGTGGGCCCAAAAAATAGTCACTGATTGTGCAAGTTCTCCTACTTAGAAAGATGAGGGGGGTCTGTACATTTTTTAAAAATCATTTTGGAGACAAAATGAGGAAGAAAATCCAGGAAATTACATTGTATGAATTTTAAAGATTTGATTTGTAAATTATGGTGGAAATTAAGTATTTGGTCACCCTTAAACAAACAAAATTACAAACCTCTCAGAAAAAGTAGGAGAACATGCACAGCCAGTGGCTGACTAATTACATTGTGGCCCCACTGTACTTGTACAATATTTATCGGTGTGTAAACGAGAACCAGTAGTATAAGCTGTTAGCATAACGTTATTGATACAGGCTTTATTTGTGTCACAACATGAATTACATTACATTTTCACTTTAGAATCAGAATACTTTATTGATCCCTGGAGGAATATTGCTTTACTTACAGTTTCAAATGTATAATTAGTACTTTAATCAGTTCACTATTACTTATAACTGTAATTGGTAATGCTGTGGGAGGCACGGTGGCTTACTGGTTAGCACGTTTACCTCTCGGCGCTGGAGATTGCTGGTTTGAATCCCGATCTGGGTGGAGTTTCCATGTTCTGTGTCCGCGTAGGTTTCCTCAGGGTTGTCCGGTTTCCTCCCACAATGTATTCAAGGTTAATTGACTGCTCCAAGTTGGTTACTTTGTATGTTTAGGATAGTACTTGAGACGTGTGACAAGATTACTATCATAAGTGTGTCAGATTACTATCGAATTAAACGTGGACATTTCAAAAACTTTTTGTGCAGATTTAATGTCTTCTATAAGTCAGCTCTATAGATCCCCCTCCCCCCCTGCAGATCCAGAGTATAGAGGTTTTGTGAATATGCATGTAGTTTGCTGTGACCAATAACAAAGCTGACTGGTGACTGCTGCGCGGTACAAAACAGGGTTGGCCACTTTACAAGGGTAGTGCAGGTGAGGGTCACTGTAATCACCTCCAGCATAATTGTGCTAAAAGCATGCTCACTCATCTCTCTTTCTCTCACCGCAGCATGCTGCTGCGATGTATGTTTAATGGAGGCCAGCTACAGCAAAGCAGTGATTGATAGCTTTGAGAGGCCTCGGAGTTACCTCTCTTCTCTGATGGCTCCCCTGTAAACGGCTGTTCACTTAAGATATGCTATTCTATTATGTGGAATGGGAATACAAATATTCCTTCCTGGTAAAGAAAAAATAGGCCTGCTAATTTCGGCTTGGCCTTGCAGGTCACCTGAGCTCAGGTCAGAGTTAAAGAAGTATGAGATGACGTCTGCGAGAGAGTTTATGGCTTGCAGTGCAGTGTGTAATGTGCTTGTGTGTGACATGAAATATCGTTGAGGGTGTAGGTTAACCCACTGTTCAATACTATTTTGCCTACTCGTGTCTCACATGTTATAATCCTCACTGACACGGCATCTATTGATTAGTTTTCCCTGATCTATAAAGTGAGAGTAAGTAATACAAACCTAAGTTCTAACTGTCAGTAAAGGCTCACTTTCCTGTTCCTGCTTTCATCAGAGCCACTTACAGCTCCATGGTTAAAATGTTTGGAAGCATTGCCCATCTCTTTGCATCATGTCTAAATATTGCCACTAGCCTGGGGTTTTATGGCGCCCCATCCCCAGTCATAGATCTTAGTAATTTATTAAAATACAGATCCTTAATTGATATGAAAAGGGATGGTGAATTGCTTTGTATTATTAATACCATGGTATACTAGTGGATGATTAGACTTCTTGAAGGATAATATAGGATATTATGGAAGGATAATAGTAAGTGTATTCCTAGTTGAGTGCTTATACTGCACTGGTCAAAAAATAAGTGTTATGGCAGCCTATAAACCTGGACAGAGTGAGTCTTAAATAAGCCAGTTTAAGCATTTTGTGCAGTGAGCCGTTTATGAGCAGAGAAGTACAGAAACCTTTACTGACATAAAACACAATGTTCTCCTTCTGAAGGGGAAACACACTTTTACAGAAGTTGCAAATCTATAGTTTCATGTTGTAAATGCATAGATTTTTTTTTTAATTTATCTTAGTGGTGAAGACATGCGTCATAGGAGATTTCGATGTTTGCAGTCATGGCTTAAGTCAGACTACAAAAAAAAAGATTTTTTTCTGATGTTCTGAGAGACTATACTTATACACATCTAAAATTTATTAAAGAAAATATCAGAATATGCAGAAAACATTAAAACGCCGCCCCCAACATTGTCATTTTTATCATAAATTAATAAGACACTTGTTTTATATACGTTAGGAAAAACGAAAAGTGGCTGTTGGATGCAGTTCTAACCAAATATGTAAGATTTTAAGTTGAGTTTGTATGTGTGGACAGAATTTAACTGTTTTAATTGGTTTCACATGGAAACCCTGCTCCATATTACTGTGTGTGTTTGGGTCACCATAGTAACAGTGGGAATTATTTATATTGCATAGTCATTTAATGACATGACCACATCACTAGAACAAAGCATCAGTTCTGTGCAGAAGTTTAAGCACATATTATTATGGTTTGTATGTTTTATTAATAACTTTCTAAAAAACAAGTACACACATCTAATAAAACCAAAGTTTTGCACGTTATAATGCATAGTGGGTTTTATTTGCTGAATGTACCATTATAACTACAACATAAAATGTGGCGGTAAATATTCCCCTTTTCCAGCAAGGGTGCCATTGTCGTATAGCAGGTACTTCCACCTCACAGCAAGAGTGCCTTTTGTTTGACCTCCTGGTATAGCAGACAAAAGCGGAGCTTTCTGTGGTGGGTTAACTAGTACTACTAAATGGCCCCATGACTGCATTGTTTGTATTGTTTCTGCTGGTAAATGGCAATGAAGAAATCTAATTTGAATCGGAACTGGTGTATGTTGCATTTAGAATCAACAAAGTATTTTTAGCAGTAGTCTCCAAACATTAGCATAAGACTATATAAAGGAACCACAGAAGACTAAAGCAAGCTTCCTAAGGCCAAATGTTGGTTCAAAAGTGCTGGAGTATATTAAAGGCAAATTTAGTCTAAATGAAAGTAAGAATCATTTTCTTAGGCTTGTCACTCTTAATTGCTTAAATCGTTTTAAATCATTCTTTGCTTAACTTTGGGTCCAGTTTTAGTGGTAATTTGACAAAGAAAAACATGGGTATCAGCTTTTTCACCTTGTAATTTGGCTTGATTTTTGTCTGAAATTAGGCTGTTGGTCAGAGCTGAGCAAGATGGCTCTCAGGCTGATATTTAGCTGTGTGTTAACCTTCAAATGTTGCTGAAACAACTCAATAAGGATGAGTTTCAGAGCCTGTAAGTAAGATCCCGAAGACAGTCTTTGAAGTTTATAACCTTTTACTTTATGGTGTCACCTTCCATAAAGAATACACATGCATTTCTATATCCTCGTGTTCACCTGCAGCTCAGTGCTCCTTTTTTTAAGTTTGTCTTTTTATTCTGAGGAATCAGGGTGACCAGAAAAGGACATAAGAGGCTTGTCTCGGTCCATTTGCTTTGCTTGCTCAGACGTTTAGTCGCCCTTTACATATTCCTCTATGAGAAGCGACAAGTGGGCACATCACGTCATTGTTATGCAAGCAGAAAATCTCTTTAATTATCCTTACATTTGTGGCGCCATCATTCCCAAATTAGTGCAAACTGCCATTACATCCAGTCACCGTCTAATAAGACTTTGGTGTAGTAATATTTAGGCCTTCACTTTAGATTTCATGATTGAAAGCATCAATCCTATTTTAATGGCTGTTAATCACCATGGAACGTGTAATTTAGAAAACCACTTGTGTATTTAAATAGGCTGCACATGCTGATTTGTATTTTACAGTAAGATTCAGCCAGTGTTTATAACTTGGTCCAAAAACTCTTAGCCGACCCTTTAATTTGCTGGCATATTCATTATGAAAAGGTTTTTCACACTTAAGAGCGTGCTGTCGTCGCACACGATTTGCACTGCGCTAATCTGATGATCTCTGTGGATCATGTGCATCTGACTGGTATGTAGCCGAATACTAATTGTCTGCATCAGCATGAAGAGGATGTGTTTTCAATGATTAGCTAAACCACACACAACGTAGCTAGGATGCAGCTGTCCTTTCAGCACCTTAAGCCAATGCCCTAAATTTGTGTTGGAAATGGGAACAATTATCTTCACCAAACAATTTTTATCGATTCATTTATTAACTAATTTAATGCAATTTATTTTAATTGCACATGTACATGTGTACTTAATCTAAATAATTTACCCAAAACAATTAAAACATGACAAAGACAAAACATGGTAAAATATTACATTACCAGAACAGCAGCAGTTCAGAAAAGACCTTTGACTTGTTTGGCACATATTTGCCTTTTTTAACAACTAAAACACACATCACTGTGTTAATAATAGTTCCGTCTGTGGTGGGAAAACAAGTAAACAGGATTTGGGTAATTGTGCTGTGCTGCTGCCATCGTGACCAAGTGCTCTGAGACACTAGAGCTTCACTTGTTCATGCAGTGCTGCTGTAATAAACCATCTCCACTTTGTCATTGAGAGAGAGGGTGATAAATGGCTGTACAATGCACCTCTTCTAAATGTAGAACCGTAACCTGCTCAGATTTTCTGTCTTTGTGCCATATGCCGTGATGCCATTTTAACACATACACCCACCTTACAGTCTCATGGTGCCACTGTTATTTGGATGCATGCTTTATATAGACTCACCTTGTACTTATGCATCCACTAACCGTAGCCCTATCTGTTACCATGGCTGGCGTCTAAGTGTGAATAATGGAGATTGTGTGAGGTCTCTGCTGTGCATCATAAACATGAAATGAGATTTATTTTTCTTTTATTATATAACTATCAATGTATTTCTTCTTACGTGGAAAAATTAATGATAGCATTTGGATAAAAGAGCTGTTTCACAGCTTAACATTGGACTCCACCCAACACACCCAATGTTTTTTGGTGAGGTCATCAGTTCTACTGCTTTGCCTCCACCAGCGACTTCTACAACACTTAGCTGACTTTTTTATTCTTTTAAACTATTTATACAATCAATTGGCACAGATTTATTTTATTTTATAGTTTATTTTTGTATACAGCGGGTGAAATAAGTATTGAACACGTCACAATTTTTTTAAGTAAATGTATTTCTAGCGGTACTATTGACATGAAATTTTCACCAGATGTCGGTAACAACCCAAGTAATCCATACAAAGAAATCAAACCATAGATGTCCAGAAATTAAATTATGTGGAATGGCACAGTAAAAAAGTATTGAACGCGCGCGCTTACTGAAATTTATTTAATACTGTCTACTCAAGCATTTGTTGGCAATGACAGCTTTTTTTTGTGGGTCTCTTCTATGAACTCTAATCTTTAGTTCTTTCCATAGATTTTCTATTGGATTCAAGTCAGGTGATTGGCTGGGCTATTCTAGCAGCTTTATTTTCTTTCTCTGAAACCAATTAAGAGTTTCCTTGGCTGTGTGTTTGGGGTCATTGTCTTGC
>JAOUQT010337508.1:0-35992 GCA_025769995.1 Xyliphius kryptos | reverse complement strand
TTAGTGACACTGTGAACCGGTTTTCCATTCGATGAAATAAAAAACTTTTCACAGGGCTCAGTCACATGTTTGCTTCTGATTTCTGCATGGTACATCTGAATCCACTGCAACAACAATGGCATCAAAAATTACATACAGGATTTAATGTTTTAAAATGAAAAATCATGATAGTTTTACAGAAATGGCTGAATATAACAAATAAAAATAACTAAATAACTTACAGCTTCCTCCTCCTGACTCAATGCCAGTGTAGCAATCTGCTGGGTGGCTTTTTTAGGATGCTTGATGGTAATCAACACCCTTCCATTAACATGATTCCTGTTGAGCCACTCCTGTGTCTGGAGAAAAATGAAATATAAAATTAGGAATAGCATTGATAAACGAATTCTGCATTGACTGAATTAAACTCCTTCAGACAGTTAAAGAGGTGAACTTACAGTCAAACCTTCCACAGCTCCAGGCCGCTGGAAGTGTTTCATAGCAAATATGGCTTGGCAGTAATAACGGTAGGTGGTCCGTTCACTTTCTATGACCGCCTCATCATTTAGAAGTTTTGCATAGATGTTGATGAAATCTTTCTTAGCAGCACGCAGTACCGCCTGGCAGTCTCGGACAGAGCGCGTCCCCTCCATAGACTTCTCATATCTAACATAATTACATAAAAAGAATTTTTAATCACATATTTTTAAGCAGGACCAAAGTGGTGCATAACTATAGTTTGCTGATCAATTGGAAGAAAGAGAAGCAAGAAACATTTACCTGGTTTGGCGGACCTGTCTGTTGTGAGCTTTGAAATAAACCTTTTTAAGATTTACTAGTAAATTTTCATAAGCCTTGCACTTTGAACAGATGTCGTGATTTGCCTCGTCCTTTTCCAGTTCTGGTAAGAGAAATCTTGAAAATCGAATTATACATTTAATATAATTCAAAATTGTGCCTGTACTTAAGCCTGCACTCTTAAGGTTAGCCAAGAAATCACGAGTCTCGACACTCTTTGCTAAAAAATCCAGGGTTGGCTCATCCCCAGATGGCTGCATGTAACGTAGGAAGCGTGAGACGTTGTCCACCTATGGAAAAGAAAATGGAATGTTATTTTTACATGATGATTAAAAAAAAAAAAACGAGTTAATCTACTGAAACTGGTTAAGAGATGTTACCTGCTGCTTCCAGTTGGAAACACCCAATGTCTCCTGCAGGTGTTTCTTAAAGTCATTCAAAAGCTTGGTGTTGTCTGCAAACTTATTGTAAAGACCAGCCTCCTTCATCTTTATTCGAGTAGGTTTGGACACAGCTGGGTTTTCTCTGTTTAAAAAGATAGTATAAGAAGACACTTTAATTGTAACATTTTTTTTTTTAGGGAAAGACAGGATGCTATGTTCAAATTGGAAAGAGGGAATGTATGTAGATTAATGATTGTACCTTTGCAAGGATGGACCCGAGGAACTTTCATCAGAAGATGACATTGTGGTTTCCTCTGCTGAGCGTGGCAAAATGGAAGCCATTTCTTCTGGGGCCTCTGGCCCTGTGGTGGAAACAGAAGCCTGCTCCTCTGCAGTATCAGAGTCACTGGATAAGTTGTTAACAAAATATCCAAGGCGTTTGAACTCACTGACCATTTGGATGCGACTTGGCCTGTGAGGTACAACCTCACGCCAACGCCGGTAATCTATGGTTCTGCCCGTCTTCACCCAGTCTCTGGTACTTGCTTTGGCTCTCTTAATTTCAGCTGCCCGTTCCTCAGGGGAACACCTCTTCATGCAGACTCTTTTTAAGTGAGAGCCTAAAGCTTCTTGAGGCTTTTTACACAGTAAACAATACACTATATTGCGCTTAGGGGTTCTGTAAAAAACCATAAAGAGTTGGCATTAGTAATTATATTATTAATACTACAATAAACCCTGAGCTATTGATTTATTGAACACACACACACACACACACACACACACACACACACACACACACACACACACACACACACACACACACAAACAACTATGATACAGGTACAACTTGTACTAACAGTGATTTGTAATTATTCTACGTCAGACCTTAAACTACAAAGAACACTTTTTAAAAATATGAACAAATCCGCTTTAACACACACAAACACACACACACAACAGTAAATAGCACTGAGGAAGTTAAACAGTCTTACCTTTTTTGAGCTGGCTGAGACATCTTGAGAGTAGAGGTATTGACCTGGTGAGGCAAGAAGGTAAATGCAAATGGTTGTGTGGAGCACAGGTATTTATACAGAACCACCTTTTTAGGTAAGGTGGGCGGGGCTTAAACAGATGGGTGTTGCTAAGGTTTTAAAATTTAAAATTGCTTTTAGGACATTCCATGTTCTGTAAAAAAACATTAGATAAAAAAAAAAAGAAGAGATAAATAAAGAAAGGTTTTGTTACAAACTGGTAAAAATCATGTTAAGTGTATAACACTAATAAGAAAATATAGTTAATTACACAAAAGATCAGTGAGAATCTTTAACATTTATCATGTTAAATATATATATATATATATTATAAAAATGATAAATTATGAAATATAAATGTTTATGTGGATATATTTATGTTTGTGTGTGTGTTCATTAATAATTGTGGATTCATAGAGAGACATAAGCATGAGTATAAGCCTTAAAAAAAGAAAAAACTGAATTAAACATGTAGTTTGGTTTGAGGCCTACAAATCCTTCAGTAAATGTGTTTTGATTATGAAGGGCCAGTTTAACAAATAAAAAATAAAATAAAGAATGGCTTATCCACTTTTTACTCATTCTTGTATGTAAAACAATAACTCTGAATTCTCTTAACTGATTTGAATTTTAAAATGTCAGTGAGAGCAAGTTATCTGCATCACAATTAACTGATATTGGCTACCCTGGTTTTCAGGCCCATAAACAGCCGTTTAGCATGACACTATTTATTTTTCAAAAATGTGCCAAGTACCTAAAGCCAGCTAAGCACTGACAGCTGCCATTTCACAGCCCAACACGCCCAATTGCCCATCCACTTCATTTACATTCCCAATTGCACTCCCTACATTCCTACATTAAGTATGTAGAACAATAACTCTGAATTCTCTCAAAAGATTAAATTCATCCATTTCTTTATTTTAGCTGGATTTCTCTTGTTGAACTGAAATTAGCTCATAATGTTATATTTCATTTATCTTACTAAAAGTCAGATCAGGATTAAACATAAAGTGCAGCATTGATTCAGAGGCTGAATGTAAAAGATGATATATGTATACGATATATGTATTTTTTTTTGTATGTGTATGTAACTTAATAACTGTAGATTCATAGAGAGACATAGACATGCGTATGAACCTTTAAAAAAAAATGAAACATGTAATTTGGTTTGAGGCCTACAACCCCTTCTGAAAATGTGTTTAGATAATAAAGTGACAGTTTGATAAATAAAAGAAAGAAAGATTTTTTTTTTTACAATTTTCCTTATTTAGCTGACAACGGCTACCCTGGTTTTCAGGCCCATAAACAGCAGTTTAGCACAACACACTTTATTATTCCAAAATGTGCCAGATATCTAAAGCCATTTATTTACTAATAGTTGCTATTTCACAGGAACAGACACAGTTGCTCATTTACCTCTTTTACATACTCATTTAAGTATGTAAGTAAGAATTTTGCTCATAATCTTAAATTCCATTCATCTTACATTTAATAACATATAACAGAGAACATTAATCATTTCTGTACTTATTGCAGGATCTCACTCATTTTTTCTCCTAATTGTGGTAAAGATAACAGATTTTAACTGACATTTAATAATCAATTTAACATTCAACAGAAATCATTGATCAGTTTTGTACCAAAAATCAGATCACACACAGCAGCTCATTCACTTCTTTTACATACTTATTTATGTATGTAGAACAATAGCTCTGAATTCTCTCAAATGATTTGATTCATCTATTACTTTATTTTAGGATGGATTTATCTAGTTAATTAGCTCATAATCTTAAATTTCATTCATCTTACCAAAAGTCATACTTTGCAGCATTAATTCAGAGGTATTATGGTAGTGTATACATCAGATTACACAGAATGAACTGAAAAGTTTAATTAACTTTACTTTTGTGTAATTAACTATATTTTATTTTTACCGTTATAACATTAGCATGATTATTACCAGTTTGTAACATAACTTTTCTTTATTTATCTCTTTTGACTTTTTTGTTAATCTCATGTTATTTCACTGAACATGAAATGTCCTATAAGCAATTTTAAATTTGACCCTAGCAACACCCACCAGTTTAAGCCCCGTCCACTGTACCTGAATAGGTGATTCTGTATAAGTACTTGTGCTCAGACAACAATGAACTCAGTGTGGATTCTCTTTAGACAACACAACCATCTTACCAGGTCTCAAGATGTCACGGCCAGCTCAAAAAAGGTAAGACTGTTTAAGTTTCTCAGTGTTATTTAGTGTTATGTGTGTGTTAAAGTGGATTTGTTCATGCTTTTTAAAAAGTTTTTTTTGTAGATTCTTTGTGGTTTAAGGTCTGACTTAGTGTAATTACACATCACTAGTGGTAAAGTTTTAGCTTTATCATAAGTTTGTGTGTGTGTGTGTGTGTGTGTTTGTGTGTGTGTGTGTGTGTGTGTGTGTTTTTGAGTGTGGGGCTTTTGTGTGTGTGTGTGTTCATGGTCTGCTTTCATATGATGTATCTTGTTTTTATTGTTTGTAAACAGTCCGGTGTTTAGTTCAGTGTTCAAAATGACGTGTCGTTATTGCCATCAATCTCCATCAGCGCGTAGCTCACTGTCTCTCTGTGGAGACTTACAGTGGAATTCAGAGCTTGTTTCAGTGATTGTTGTGCTTAATATACACACTGTGTGGCTCTCTCTTTTAAATGAAAGAGATTTGTGGCATGTCCACCGCCGCTCTGCCCTCCGTGTTGGTGCTGTTGGCATGTTGTCAGGCAGATGGGTGCCAGCGACAGATGGCCATCGTCGTGGTTCACCGAGGCTCACTGCTCGTGTCTGTTCATAAGCCTTCCTTCATCCTGCCCGGGTTATTTGCATGCGAGGTATATAATTTACCTCTAATTGCTATGTTTTCATCACTGTGTGAGCTTTGCAGGGTCCAGCGCTTTACATCATTATCTTTATGATGTTGATTAGAATCACAGGTTAAAGATTTTGCAGAGATCACGAATCTGATGGTAAAGTCACTCGCTTGTTTATCTGATTAAAAACCGCAGACTGTCTGTTTACAGATTTACATGTCATTTTAAAATGTTTTTTTTTTTGACTTGCTGGAGGGAGTAACCTTTTGAAAGTGAATTCTGCAGTTAAAGTATTTACATCATTTAAATCTGCTGCTGCTTCTTCATGTCCTCTGCCGGTCAGTGGATGGCTCTTTACCTGTCCTCTGCTATTATTACACAACACTGCAATTCCTGTCAAACCAAGGTGCCCTGTCAAGATGGCATAGAACCTTTAATGTGAAATAAAGATCGCTTAATAAACGATCCATTAAGATCTGGTTACATAGATTACTAATGAAGGAAGTTGTCTTTACGCTTTATTTTCTTTGATCAGCTCGTTTACACCAGCTGTTTTGAACCAGCTGTTTTATTCACTCCCATTGTCACAGATACTTAAAATTAAGTCTATCCACTTATTTTGGCCGGTTGTACACTTCCATCTTTGTGGGAACAGTATGTTCTTATGTCAGTGGAACTACCGGCAGCATGATCACGATGACCCTGAGGGCTGCCTGCCAGATTCGATAAGTAACGAGAATAAGTTCACTTAAAGCCTTTTCTGAACACGGTTATGTGACCTGTTCCATTTCATCAAAATGATCTGTATTCTCTTTAAAGGCAGGTAAAAGGCAGAGTGTACTCATTTCACTGTGTGGCTTGGATTTGTAGGTATTGTAAGAGGATCCTAATGGGTTCCTGTGAAGATCAGGAAGAAGGGAGAGAGTTCTCCGCTCAGCATCATTAACCGTGCTGGTATATGAGTCTGAAGCAGGATCTGTGGTGTACTTCGCCGCTCGCTCCCTAAGCTTGAGGAGCAGGCACAACTGGGAACAGACATGACGGAACGTGAGGATGCAGATCATCCACGCTTCTTTGTTGGGGCAGATGATGGTGAGGGAGAAGAACTGCTGGACCCTGGTCGAGTACTGGGCTATGACTGCCTCTACGAGAACGTGGAGGAAGAAGACGAGGATGCTGATGAGGAGGAGTATGACTCGGTATGTCCAATCGTTATTTGTGATTCTGTGTATTGGTTTGTTGTGGAAATATGAATTGGCTGCTCTAAATTGCACGGTCTGTGGGCTCATCAATGGATTGGCCCCCAGCAACCAATATGTTCTCCTGTGGATGTCCATGGGAAACCCCTCCCTGCAACCCAGTCCCTGGTATAGAATTAAGCAGAAGATAATAAAATGAGACAATAGAGAGCTAAACTGAATCAGTTTTTCTATTATTTGGAAAAAATGAACACTTGATGATTACACACTGGTTTTAAACATTTTTTTCCTTAAAAATTACATCACCAGGGAGCTTTTTCTTGTCACTGTTG
The DNA here is from genome assembly GCA_025769995.1 of Xyliphius kryptos. Taxonomy (NCBI): domain Eukaryota; kingdom Metazoa; phylum Chordata; class Actinopteri; order Siluriformes; family Aspredinidae; genus Xyliphius; species Xyliphius kryptos. The sequence goes on along the minus strand of JAOUQT010337508.1, from coordinate 29,427 downwards.
CGTCATTTTGCTCCTTAGGGTTTCAGGATTGGAACATTGTAAAGCTGCTGTGAGACAGTGATGTCCTTTTGCTAAATGTATTATATACGTAAATAAACTATTGATAAACTATTAGTCCTTTAACAGACCGTATTAGTTATTTGGCGTTGCTTATATTAAAATATTATATTAAAGCTCTTTAGTGCACATTTTAGGACTTTTTATGTTCAAATTGGAAAAATGTCCCAAGTTTGTAAATAAATACCACCGATTGGCAGAGCAGTGATTTAGTGGTTAGCACTCTTGCTTCACTCCAAACCACTGCCATTACTGGGCTGTGCTGACGACCTCTCCTGTCTTATCCACAGATGTCTTAAGATTAAAGTATATGATTAAATGGAGTTTTATTTTGCATTACAGCCTCCTGAGAGACAGATTGTGGTGGGCATCTGTTCCATGGCCAAGAAGTCCATGTCCAAACCGATGAAGGAGATCCTAGAGCGCCTGTGTCTGTTCAAATACATCACTGTGGTCACATTTCAGGAGGAAGTCATCCTTAATGAACCTGTAGATAACTGGCCTCTGTGTGACTGTCTCATATCATTCCACTCTAAAGGTGAGGGGGCAGACACACACACACACACACACACACAATACTGGCATTTAAAGAATAGCAGCAGCTGCAACAGTAAAGACTTGTTGTTTTTGAATAGTAAATAGCGTTTATAAAGAACAAAATCCATAAAGATTATAACTGCATGAAGTGTATTTTCATATGTATATAGACTTATGCTAAAATCATCGCACGATGGGCTGAATTCTACGTTTTATTGGTTCAAAATAGGTTAAAACCTTTGCGCATTTGAATTCCTCACCATTATTAAAGTTATTCATTTACCAAAATGAAAGGCACATTAAATACTAATTGTATTCCTATTAAAACAGACACTTGCTATAAAAAAAAAACAAAAACAACAAAAAAAAAACCCCAGATGGAGTTATGCGCAGGGTTGAAGGTACTAAAGCCTAGCTGGTTCTTCATAATAATACTGACTTGTGTTGTTCTCTCATTTGTAAGTCGCTTTGGATAAAAGCGTCTGCTAAATGACTAAATGTAAATGTAAGACGCCAATCCATCCAAGGTGTTGCGTTTGGTGGTGATAGTGAAGAAATAATTGAAAGTAGGTAAGTGAGAACCCATTAGTTTTTCCAGGACATGGTAGGTAATCACAATGCCAAATTTCAGGCTTGTAGGTACTTGGGAAGTGAGAGAATTAGGGATGAGTGAGTGAGGAGCTCATTTAGTACCATGGAACCAAAGCACCCATACTGCATCTGTTCCTCCCACTGATGTATTGCTGGGTTTATCATCCAACTGGTGAGTGAGGGGACATATTTGATTCTTTTCACAGAGCGCAATGCCACCAACCCCAAACTAACTAATGAAAATGTCATAGTCCTACTAAATTTGGTTTTACTGAGGACGACATCGGAAGTAATTTAGGCTCGTAGGTAACAAAGCAGGTTGAAGATAATGCTGCTGGAACATAAGGGCTTAACAAAGGAATTACTCAGTCCTGAGCGAGCGAGAGGGAGGGGGGGGGTCCACCTCACACGGAAGGTAAACCCGACCACAGCCTTAGAAAAAAGCACAAAAGGTATCCTATGTGCTGGCTCAACGAGTTGATCAGAACGCACAGGAAATGTTGTCATGCTTAAAATGCAAATTTTATTCAAATGGCCCCATGGTCAAAAATAGATCAATGGTTAACATGAATTTAATTAAAAAGTCTTTCTTTTTATAATAGTAAATAAGGTTTAGGTGGATTTAAATATCATTCTTAGAAAAGAAAATGGTTAAGAATGGATTTGTTGCAATTATTTTGGGTTCTCGGGACAGGAGGATCTGGTTTGGCAAGGGTCTGTAAATTTGGTCATTTAGAAGACGCTTTTATCCAAAACAACTTACAAGTATCCCAACTTGATGGCTGGGATCAGAATACACAAACAGCACCCCTGGTCCAGTTAGGTTTAAGGGCCTTGCTCTATGGTAACTTCAATAAAGCTGGGATTTGATCCCCCAATCTTCAGATTGATAGTTCAACACCCTAATCAGACTGTACAACTTCTCTCTGGAAAGAGGGGGGACAGGGGGGACGAGGGGGCAGGACGACAACAAATCTTATCTTATTTTGGGTGGCACAGTGACATCTAGTTCGAATCCTGATCTGGGTAGAGTTTCCATGTTCTCTCCGTGTGTTTCCTCCGTGGGTTCCCCATGCCCATCCAGGGGAGAACGTCTCAGGCGCTGGGCAGACACACCTAGGACAGGGCGCCAACCCATCGCTGGGCATAATCACTCACGCGGACACGGGGAGAACAATGAAACTCCACCCAGATCGCGATTCAAACCAGAAATCCCCAGCACTGAGAGGCGAACGTGCTAACCACTAAGCCACCGTGCCGCTCCAATCTAATCTAAGAGTTACCAAATCCCTATGGGGTTGGTTGTTCCTCCACTTCAGACTCACACCAGACAAATGTCTTTGTGGTCTGAGGTATGAGCACTAGGTCACGGTTATGCTGGAACAGATACGGGCCTTCCCCAAACTGTTTCCACAAAGCTGGATCATTCTAGTTTTTAACATGACTTAGTGATTAATACTTTTGTTGCCCTGATGTGTGTCTCATACTTTTGTAAATGTTATGTACATTAATTAAAAAATAACAACATGAACTCAAAAGGCTTCATCATACTTGTGTGCACTACAGAGACAAGAGGCAGGGATGGGATTGGGCCGCGCCCATTCCCTTTCCCCCAAACTTCCTAATCTATGTCTCGTGGACTTCCTGTTGGATCGGAATGGTTTGGAAAACATTTCCGAAAAACTTCCAGGAAGCTACTCAGACGCTTGGCGCTCGTTGGTTACCGAAGGCGCCCTTTACTACCGGACCTGTCCCAAATCACTCTGTCCTCCCTTCACGGTGTCAAAAATTTAGTGAACTCTGCGGCCTCGCTGTTTTTTATCTGGACAGAATTTTAAATGAATGTCTCTAGTAAAATGAGCTGTCATAACGGCGTTAACGCGAACTGTATAAAGTGTACAACAAGCTGATAAAGAAGTGCACTACCTAGTGGTGGAAGTGCTGTTTTTGACACTGTTGCCAACTCCCCAGTGAGAAAAGTAGCTATTGGCTGTCTCATGTGTCGCTCCGTTACATCATCGCCTAATTTACATAATGGTCTATTTTCTCTTTGAAGGGAGAACATTGTGGGAGAGAAAAAGTGTGCTGCTGTATATACTGTATACATTTGTTTTGTCCGTTTTTATATGTAAGCACCGTTTGGAATGCTACTCAATTTCGTTATGTATTGTGCACTGACAATAAAGGCAGCTTATCTAATTAATTTCAATTTTAAATTCATTTCAAAAGCATTACAAAAATTACTTTATTAATAATAATTACAAACAATTCATACAAAAACAGTAACATTCACAATAGTAGTAATTATAACGTGTGTTTATGTATCTGTGTGTGTGTGTATATATATATATATATATATATGTGTGTGTGTGTGTGTTTGTATCTGAGTATTTGTGTGTGTCTCTCTCTGCGTGTGTGTGTAACTGTGTGTGTTTGTGTATCTGTGTGTGTTTGTGTATCTGTGAGTCTCTCTCTCTGTGTTTGTGTATCTGTGTGTGTGTTAGTGTATTTGTATGTGTGTGTTTGTATCTTTGTGCTGTCAGCGTTGTTAAAAAAGTTTCTCTGTGTATGTGTATCTGTGTGGTATGTATGTGTTTTGTGTTTGTGTATGTGTGTGTGTGTGTTTTTTTCTCTGTGTGTGTGTGTGTGTGTGTGTGTGTGTGTGTGTGTGTGTGTGTGTGTGTGTGTGTGTGTGTGTTTGTGTGTTGACTGCCTTGGTCACTTGTTCCCTTTTTGTAAAGTAAGGGGCGGGGCCAGCAGCGGCTTTGAACAGTAACAGAAGAAGGTCAAGAGTCTCCAAAAACACCAGAACAGCGGTTTTTATTAAATGTTAAGTCGCTAGAGGTTTTAAAATGTAGAGAATAGAGCGGCAACGTTGTTGAGTTGGAGACAGAGCTTTCTGCGGCTTCGCCGCCTTCGTGGCTGCTGGCGGTCACGTGAGCGCGGTTTTGGCCGGACAGAGGGGCGGGTCGGTTCCCCTGGGGGGCGTGGGTGTGTGGGGCGGTTCGGTGGGAGGTTGGTGGCGCTCTCGGGGCTTTGTGTTCTCTACCTGTGCGCTTTAGAAAGCTGCTCCGCAGAAGCGGCTCGCGCTCACCGGACCAGACAGCGCCGCGCCGGGGCCACGGGGGGAGCTGTGGAGTGGACCTCGAGCTCGTGATCATTCCTATCTGTTCGTCCTGTTTGTTTTTACTTTTGAACTTCAGAAAGTCCACACGGACGAGGCGCACGCGCGTGGGAGCGCGTTCCCGACATTTGCGCGTTTCTGAATCCGCGGGACCGACGCGCTTCTGATGACCGTATGGATCTTTTAATGAGAATCTGTGCGCCCGCGACCTGATACAGGATAGCTGAACCGACTCCCGGCTTCGAAACGCTACTGGCAGCTTGACCTCGCTGACTCGGTATTTAGTCTCTTTGCAGAGCCGCTAACTTATTATTTTCTTTAAACGCGACTTTTTTTCCCCTGCTGTTATTGGAGACTTTTAGAGAAGAGCATGTTCTTCACTTATTTTCAGCATTAAATCCGACGCTTAAACTCTATAAATGTGTTTTTTGTATTTTGGAGCCTCTTGAACAAATGAGTTGGATTCGCATTGATTTTTTTTAAATAAATTTGTTCGGTTTGTATTCTATACTGACCATGAGAGACCTCTGCACTAGACAATGCATCAGAGGCATTCTTTTATTTAAAAAAGTGGCGGCTTATTTAAAAAATTCAGATAGCTATTTAACTTTAATAAAAAGCTATTTATATAAAATTTAGGTACAAATAAATACTGTGATGTCGTCTAAACGAAGTAATACAAAATAATAGTCATTTATTTTAAGAAGTGACGGCTTATTTCAAAGGCAAAAAAATCATAAGAGGAACTTCAGTTATTTGGAGCTCATTTGTAGTTCAAACATATTTAGTTAGTTTTTTTTACCCAATTTAGCTTCGGAGCCACAATGTGTATTCCTTAAACACGCAAATGGACTGTAATGGAAATGAGGTGATGACGTCATTCAGCGACTTTTAGGAGAGCCGGTAGCTCGTCCATTCGCTGAAAAGTTGGCAACAGGGGTTCGAGCGCGCCGCGCCAGATGTGACCGGGGGGATCAGGGGGAATAACGCGTTGGTTGTTTTAAGAGGAAGAAGAGGAGGAAGCTGCAGAGTGCATCATGGCTCTGTCTCAGATCCAGTGTCTGGACGATAACCACGTGAACTGGCGCGTGAACGAGACCAAGCCGGAGTTCTTATACAGTGAGGAGCAGCGGGTGGCGCTGGAGGCGCTCCTCAGCGGCGGGCGCGAGGCCTTCAATGCCGTCATTAAGGAGAGACAGATGCGTTTTTTTCTGTCCGAGCCGGAACTGGAGCGCCTGAGCCGCACGGTGGAGGAGTACCGGCCCGGGGCGGAGCTGAGTCCTATCCCGGACACAGAGGAGCGCGCGCTGTCCCTGCAGTACTGGCCCGACCGCTCTGACATCTCCATCCCGGACCTGGACCTCGGCTGGCCCGACACCAACGCCTACCGCGGGGTGACGCGCGTCAACGTGTACACGCATCCGCCCGTGGACAGCCAGACGCACATCAAAGAGGTGGTGAGGAAGGCCATCGCGCAGGCGCAAAAGGTGAGTCCCGTACAGGTGACATCCGGCGCGCGTTCTGGCTTCACGCCTTTATGCAGAACAGGCAACTTGGCCTTCCCCAAACTGTTTCCACAATGCCTGACGCATATCCAGTGTGCCACTAACGACTATTTTTTAAATAATAATATTAATAATAATTCTCATTAATTTATTCATTATGGGGGGTTCAGACGCTGGGCAAATACACCAAGGACAGAGTGCCAGTGATAGATTGGGTTGACACACACTGACACACAGACTATATGGAGCAGTGGGTTGGAACTGGAGAACCCAGAGGAAACCCACACGGACACAGGGAGAACATGGAAACTCCACTCAGATCGGGATTTGAACCGGGAATCCCCATCGCTGAGAGGAGAACTCCCCTGGTTTAGAGATGTTCTTCCTTGGATGGGCATAGGGAACCTCCAGCCCCACCGCCCCACCATTTTTTGCGCTTGGCAGCCAAGACCATAAGTCCTACAAACACCCAACAAGAGTAGGTGCAGCTGGTGCGCGTCTTGTCTGATGATAAAATCACACTGATTGGCCTATAACTGGCGCTATAGTGCGGCAAAACATGTTCAGGCTTTTAAGTTCTACCCCAAAGTCTTTCCAGGCGACACATTTTTTTTAAATTGCAAACAAACATTGCAATTTGGACCCATAAGCAAATTTTTTTTCCAAATTAACATATTTTGGGGAAAAAAAACCTACTCTCACAAACCAATCCTAGGTTTTCCAATCAACCCCCACATGCAAGTTCTCTTCAATAATTATAAAAAAAGTTGGACTGTTTCCATTCCGTCAGAACTGCTACATGCAAATTATTCCATTCGTCAAAATTATGTATTGAAAAATGTAAAAATTCCAAAACGCTTCACCAAAACTTCTACGACTTCACACAAACATTCAGCATCAGTCATGGGGTGTGTTCTAACGGCTGTATGTCTATTTCAATATTTATAACTGTTCCTACTGAAACAAGGCATTTTTTTAGTTCCGGCTCAAACACTCAGGTTCCAAACCAGCTTGGTTCTGTTTGAAATGTTCCAGACGGATCAATTTAAAGTGCATCACATGAGAACTGTGATATAAAATAAAGTGAGATTATGAATTGTGAATTATTTAGTGTAAGCGAACGGTTACAGTCATTAATAAATAAATCCATTACAAATCGGAACAATAGGACCTCTGAAGAGGGACTTTAAATTTAAATTATTTATTTGGTCCGAACAATGAAGCCTCGAAATCTCTCAGCACTGATGGACAGGCCTTTCTCTTATTTTCTGAGCCTTGCATTCTAATTTATTCAGATTAGGTTTGAGAAACATCCAGGAATACAGCTCAGTGACAACAACTCCCACTCAGCGGCAGGTTCCGTCTGTCTGCGTTTCCTCTTTGTCGGTCGGTTTGTGATCCAAATGCCAGAAATGTTTCAAACGCATTCCTAAAGCATTGCATCATTAAAACCCCACCAGATTCTCTTAATTGTTTCCCACTTCCTTGCTGTTTTGAAGCCACTTGTGAGTGATGCCTCACTGTCTGAGCGTTACACAGCGGGTCTGGGTTATTAAGTTTGTTTCTTCGTTCAGGTGGATCGAACTGCCTAGTGGCTGGTTAAGGTCCAGTGAGGGTCACAAATGTCCGCCCATCCACCTGAACATCTCAGGATGTCATCAGAACCAGAATATGTTATTATTCTCAGGGGAGAAATGGCTGTTTTCACAGATGTGCCATAAACAAAGACAAATCTATACTGATAAACAGACTGTTGCACCTACAAGGCTGAAATTTGGCATTTTGATTCCCTATGATGTCTTTAAAATATTAACTGCTTCTCACCTTCCTACATTTGATGGTTCGTTCGATATCGCCATTGAGCGCAAGACGCCTCCAGTGTCACATCGAGGTCTTCCCAAGTACGTACAAGGCTGAAACTTAGCATCGTGATTTCCTATCATGTCCTCGGAAAAACATATTTTCTTTTTCCTACGTTTGATTATTCGTTCGCTATCACCATCAAACGCAACACCTTTGCTCCGGCATTCCCTATCTTGTCCTTGGAAAACCTAATGATAGATTCATGTAAGAAAGCGACCGCGTGGACACCGTAGTCACAACTCCCACTATATTCATTCCACATATTCATTTTGGATTTTCAGTCACCCAAACCTCAGTCTTTAATAATATGTTCATTTAAAATATATAACCCCAAGCCTTCACTCATTCAACAACTGTTGCTTTCAACTTTCACATGGTTTTCAGGTTTTCCATCACAGCACTGGTAATCTGCTAGTAAAAAAATAAAAGATAAAGTACAGTTAAAGACTAGCTGTCTCACGCTTTTACGCACGGGTGGCTAACAGGCACTTAAGTCACTAAATGATTAGTTTCTTCAATTTCGTCTTCATTAAAGTTTTTAGGAAGCAAAGTAGTGCTGCGGGATTGGACACATTTAGATGTCCTCCAAGCTGTTGACGTGTAACTCGTACAATGCCTTACAGCATTAGCTTTATTTTAGCCACCCCATATCATTCCCTCAACTCCAATCCCACGCCATTTGACAGTATTCCCTCCAACTGTTCTCCCCTCCAATCGCCTTATATTACAGATTTAGTAATAAAAAACAGATTTAAGTTGAAGGTTACTATATACAATTAAGATAATAGGTAAAGTGTCGGTTGCAAGTTATATATATTTAAGTTAAACTATATTTCTCTGAGTTTAGATTGCACATTAATCTACCTGAACTGATGTTAGCTTGATTGGAAGCTGGTGAAACAGACATTGTCAGAAAGCTTATTAATAAAAGGTCAAACCTGTGAGGTCCGACACCGTTCTGGTTCATTCCCAAGCTATTAAATAGGATTGGGGTCGGGGCTCTTTGCAGGTTAGTCAGGTTTTTCCACTGTAACCTTTCCCACCCAACCATGCGTTATGGAGTGTTCTCACAAAGTTGGAAGCCTGCGGTTGTCTCACACTCTCACACACTGTCGTCAGTTGCTGCGAACAATAATCTGACCTGGTAGAGCTATTAAGCATTATTATATTTCCCTATTTATAGAACCGTCATGAATAATGCAGTTAAAGAACATCTCATGTGCTCATTGTTTTTTTAGGTCAGCGTGAATTCAATCTGAATGGGAGGCTCAGTAAACAGGCTCATCCTGAATACCGGATTTTTCCCTAATATTAATTAGTGGGAGTTTCTAGCATTTTTAATTAAAGTAACATATTTAAAAAAAATGAATTAAACTTGTCGAACCATGATTTTTCACACGCCTCTCACTGAAAGTACATTCAATAACCATATACTGTTTAATAAGAACAAAGGAGTTTCCGTGTAATTTTGATCATGGAATATATATTTGTTGGTGCTCATGTGGGAGATTTGAGAAACGTGTCCATCACTGAATTCCTGAATTTTTATAAAAAGAAATAATTGCCTGTTGAAGATCTGGAACCTGCAGCCAAAGAAGCGCCCGTGATTTGAGTTCATAGTTATGGAAGCGTGTGGTTTGGGACGCAGCCCCCATGGTGGATTTCGGCATTAAGTTCTTCAGACCAGTGTTGGAATTTTGTCGCTATATTTAGCAACTTTTGTGGCCCTCTAGCGAATAAAAAATTGCAACTATTAACAAATCCAAGGACTTTTTCTGGTGTTAGTGGAGACTTTTAGTTACTATTGGAGACATTCTTTCTGTCCTGCTGTGAGCACAATTACACAACACACTCAGTGCTCAGTCACACTCGCAGTCAGAGAGAGACCCGCATCGCTCCACGTCCACACTGCAACTGAACTGCACATGCCCAAACCTGCCACTGACCCCACCCCCTTTATGACGGAGCGGGAAGTAAATATAAATGCATTTATCTTACACAGTGACAGTCTCTCACCTTGTGTGTGCCTCCTCGTAAAAAGCGAAACATTTAGCCAAATAACTAAAAACGTATGTTATTTACATAAAAATAATTAATGTAAAGGGTGGCACGGTGGCTTAGTGGTTAGCACGTTCACCTCACAGCGCTGGGGATTGCCAGTTCGAATCCCGATCTGGGCGGAGTTTTCATGTCCTCCCCGTGTCTGTGTGGGTTTTCCGGTTTCCTCCCACAGTCCAAAAACATGAATTCCAGGTAAATTGAATGCTGTACATTGCCCTCTGTTGTGTGTGGATGTGTGAGTGAGTGTGTGCCCAGTGATGGATTGGCACCCTGTTCTGGGTGTATCTGCCCAGCGTCCGAGATGTTCTTTCCTGGATGGGCAGGAATTTGTAGTTGTAACATATTTATGGTGTTTCTTTACTTACTTTTTGTCCCATATTGTTTATTCCTTAAACACGCAAATGTAAACGACTTTTAGTACAGCCAGTAGCTACTTTTCTTACTAAAAAGGTGGCAACAGTGCTGCATTAGCCATTTCGAGTACCGATACGGCGTTACCCTTAGTTACGGCGCTGACTGCTTCCACTTTGATCTTTTAGAACGTCAGTTCCAGAATAGTGAGAGCTGTTAGAGAACCGAGCGGCTCGACGTGGTGTTTGTTGTTTGATTAAATGTTGAGCTGATGAACATTGATGTCAACGTGTCATTGTGGAGGCTGCCGGAAGGTCATGATTCACTTCCTGTGCATCAGCTTTAACTCATCATGTGTAATAAAGGTGCAGACGGCACGGGGCCGTGGTAAAACGTGTTAAAACATGCTGTCGGTGCCTCAGCATCAGGGCTGACACATGGTGAGGGTCCCTCACAGAGCGCCTCCTTCAGTGCGCAAACAGAGCTTAAGTTCATTCTGTCATTGTGAGGTGCTGCTGTACACAGGGAGCTCTTTGATAAGGACTGGGTTTAGATGTGTGTGTGTGTGTGTGTGTGTGTGTGTGTGTGTGTGTGTGTGTGTTCACCTGATGTGAACGTGGGTGTGCATTACTTTCTTGTGGGGTGCGTCAGAGTTTTACAATTCTAATAAAGGAGGTTAAATAATTATGGGAGTAAAACACAAAACAATACAATGAATTAACAGAAGGCATGAGCAGAGACAATCGAGGGATGTGACGGGCGTATGTTTAATTAGTGAATGCACTCTTGTTTTTTAGGTTCACCTCTAAATGCATTCTGTAGTTCTATAATTACAGACTGTAGTCCATCTGTTTCTCTACATACTTTGTCCTCTATTAATCAGGACCCACATGGGCCAGTTATAATTTAGGTGGAGGAAGATGTGTGCCGCTGCACATTCCTCATGGTGACAGACTGGATGTAGTTTTTGGGGGGAATGTTATCACATTGGATGCTGGACATTGTAAGACGGCGTCATACAGATTTAGATTATAGTCAGATTATGATCTTATGATGAATTCCTGCAGGATTCAGTGATGGATGTACCCAGAAGAGAACGTATCAAACGTGGAAACCGTAGTCACAACCCGCACTATATTCATTCCACATATTCATTTCAGATTTTTAATCACCCCCAAACCCCACTCTATAATAATACCTTCATTTGAAATATATGAACTCCAAAGCTGGCAGTACGGTGGCTTAGTATTTGGCATGTTCTACTCTCAGTGCTGAGTTCTCCCTGTGTTTTCATGAAATACAGATTTGATTGTTAGAGAAACCGGTATCCTATTACTCAGAGATCAGCGTTCACTTTAAAAACTGGACTAGAGCAGACCAGATTATTAACGATTTTGCTTTCAATTAAGCCATTTATAATTGTTTTCATATTATAGTTTGTTTGTAACTGTTTTAAAAAAGCATTAATGCACCTGAGTTTGTGTATTATTGTGAATATATCATGGATCACAATAATAAAAATGAAAATGCATCTTATTTATAAAGTGCTTTACATTTCAAGGAAATCTCAAAGTGCAGCATCATATTAGAAAACATTAAAAAGCAATTTAAAAAATAATAAATAAAACTAAGGTACATTAACAAAGTAAAATGTATAAATATGTCCCAATAATGCCACCGCCTCTCGTCCCTTATTGCTGTAATATACTCTTTTTTTCAGGTCGTCGCCGTGGTAATGGATGTTTTCACCGACGTCGACATTTTTAAAGACCTACTAGACGCCGGATTCAAGCGGAGAGTGGCCGTGTACATCATCATCGAGAAAGCATCCATCCAGGACTTCCTGCACATGTGTGAACGAGCCAGCATGCACGGAGGCCACTTAAAGGTAGAGCTGTCCACATGCACCTTCACACAATACAAGTCACTTTCACATCAGTAATAATTCATTATGATTTACGGCTCATCCTCCCACATACAAATACCGACGGGTGCTGATCACGCGGTGTCTCTTGGCCTTATCAGCCGAACGAATGGAGGTGTATTTTTAGGTGGCGGCACATTCTACACATGCTAACCATTCCTGCACGCTGAGCCAAAATACTTACAGAGCCTCTTAACACCTTCACTCTCAGTTTGATTTCGCATTCCTATGATTGATTACTGGGATGTGATGTGGCGCGATCAGACAGGCAGTCAGTTACCGGGTAAACACACCGCTGAGGGTTCGGTCTGTTTACCTGAGGGTTCGTCTTCCTGATTTTCAGGTTGTTTATGGACTGTTGTGAGAACATCCATCCATGCATTATCCACCCCTTTCCAGGTCTGGGTCATTGGCACAGCAGCCTGAGCAAAAAGGCCCAGACATCCCAGTCCCCCGCTACCTCTTATAACTTTAAGGGGGACACTGAGGCATTCCTAGGCCAGTCGAGAGATTTTATCTCTCCATTTTGTCCTGCCCTTTTATTAAATCTGCAGTATTTAGCATTTAGGGGGTTAGAGAGCCCTGGTCGAAATGTGGTATTACAGCTGGTAAACAAATATATAAAAATACTTAAATGCTGTAAAGTATTTTTAAAATACTTTAAACCTTATATTCACAGATTTATTCATCTTTCCTTACTTTTTTTACAACCTAATTCAACTGAATTACTAATTAAGGTCTAAAAACACAAGTATAATAAACATAAAAGCATTAACAAATCTAAATCAAGTGTTATTTAGGGTCGGCACTGGACCCCTTTTAGTTTTAAAACAGCCTTTTGCTAAATACACGATGGTTATCTGTACATTATCACATTCTGGTCTTCCCCGGGGTCTTAAACACCTCACCAGGGAGGTGTCCAGGAGGCAACCAGATGATCAAACCAGCTCATCTCGCTCCTTTCAACGTGGAGGAGCAGCAGCTGTACTCCAAGCCCCTCCTGAATGACCAAACTCCTTACCCCTTATCTGTAAAGGAAGGCCCTGCCACTCAGCGGAAGAAGCTCAATTCGGGCTCCTTAGTAATCTGAATGAGTTCGTAAGGTTAGGAATGTAGACTGACCGGAAAATTTAGAGCGTTGGCTTCTGGAACAAAGCCTGCTGGAACAAAGTCCGCATGGCTGCAGACGCAGCACGATCCACCTTTCTGGAGATTTTGGTGCAGAACCACTAGGTTCTGTAATAGTTCTTTCCCCAACTACCTCCACACTAATGGTTTTTTATGCTGCTGCTGTGATTTGTATAAATGGGTATATATGCATAATTTTAACTTCACAGGTCACTTTTCTCTGTTTCACTTTAAAATAATTTTATGTGTATAGATATATTCTGAGACGTTTATATTTCATAGTATTTTTCTCTTATTCTTACATTTTTCATACATGCTAATTCTGCACTATGAAGAGCTTTTTTACTTTCTTAATTACATGCAAACTATCAGCAATGAAATTTCATTCTGCGTACACTGTGTATTAGAAATGACAATAAAATATTTTGAAGTGCAAGTTTCTTATCTTTCCCTCTCTCGGGAACAAGATCTTGAGATACTTAAAACTGTTCCAGTTGAGGTAGGAACTCTTATCATGCACTTGCTCTCGTGTACGGCGGTTGCACTTTCCCTCCCTCTCCATCCTTTTATAACCTGCTTGGCTTCTTTGTCTCATATCGTCTGCAGAGGCTCTCTTAGCACAGCTCTTTGAAACAGTCTTTGGAATCGATTAAATTGTCTCTTTGTGGGAATCTGCCAGTCATGACGGAACATTTGCGGCTGGATCTACGTCGGACGGGGGTGGAAAGTGGTGTGTCGTGTGCCTGGCGCCTCTTTTATATTGATGGGATTAGATTTTGCCCTGGTATATTGGGAAATTAAAAGAGCTGGGTCAGCTGTACAACATCCCCAATATGACTGATGTGATGGGCAGAGCCGTTGACACTCAGACTATTGATCTTAGCACCTTGGAGCAGCTCTCGGCATTGCAAACGGGTTTGAAAAAGACCAGAAATTAAATTAGAGAGGGAATTTAAGCTAAAATGTCTGCGGTCACTCGAGTCATGTCTGATTTTCGGCCCCCCCGTATTATTGGCACTAGCCTTTGGTAGCGATTTGCTGATAGCGAAACTTTCTCCAGACGAACCGTTGCTATGGATTCTTGGCTACCGCCCCCTATTTTCCTTTGAACATTACCAGATTCCATTGCTTCTAGTGCTTCGACTCCCCAGGTCTGTGTGTGTGCACGAGAGTGATGCAGCCAGTACAGCAGTTGGAGCCACGTCTATGTCAAATTCTGTTACTTTCGGTGCTTGTGTGCCAAAGGGTGTTTTTTTTCGCGTTCCAAATCTCCTATCCTTCCCAATGTATTCCATATTTTCAATTTCTTACTTGCAATATTCCCCCGGGAATCAATAAAGTATTCTGATCCAATCTGGAGAGAGCGTTCCACCATATGCTGATGTAAGACCATTGATTGGTTGCTGATGGATGTTCTAATGTTTATGTGCAGTACCTGCGAGTGCGCTACATTGGGGGTTCTGAGTTCCTCACACGCTCTGCAAAGAAGATACAGGGTTCACTGAGCCAGAAATTCATGTTTGTGGATGGGGACCGTGCCATTTCTGGATCCTACAGGTTGGTGTTCATCAGAACTGTTCTAATTCTGCACTCCTAGTTCTGTGTTCTAAATCAAAATTTGTCTTTTCAGTTTTACGTGGACAGCTTCCCGATTTGACCGCAACCTCATCACCGTTCTGACCGGTCAGGCCGTGGAGACGTTCGACAAACAGTTCCGTGAGCTGTACTCGATGTCACATGGTGTCAGCCTGTCCAAGGTGTCGCTGATCGAGGTCCCCGAGCCGGAACCCCTCCCCCTACCCGTACCGGCCGCGGTCCCCTCTGCTGCCGTCGCTAGAAAACTCATCAACCCTAAATACGCCCTGGTGGACACTTCGAGCCGAACGTCCTCAGACAAGACCAGTCCCAAGAATAGCAATTCCCCGAATGGCATGCCCATTCCAGTCAAGCGGCACCGTGAGCTGGTGGATGACTCTCCAAAGCATCCCGGTCTCATAGGGCTGCCGAAGGCCGAGCTCATCTCGTACCTGCCCACGTGGCCGGAGCCAGACCCACCCAGTGATGTGATTGGGTTTATTAATATTAGGGACACCAGTAAGCCACTGCAGGTACATCTGATGCGCTCGCAGCTGTTCGAGACGTCGCAGGCCATCCGTTTCAAAGACCCTTTTACTGCTCCACCCGAGGAGCCATTACCCGAAAAGGCCTGTCCTCGAGCTAAAACCGGCACACCCAGTACTAATCACATAGAGGCCAAGCCCAAAACAAAGGTCCCATTGGAAACTCCTCAGCCAAATCCCCTGAAAACGGAAAATCCAGCCTCTAGTACTAATGTACCACCTCCTAAAGCACAACAGCCCCCTCATGAGACTGCTCCAACTAACGGGAACCCATCTGGGCCCCCTGTCCCGAAGCCTCGGACCCTGCAGCTGGTGATGACCGCGAACGATAACGTCGATGACATACAGGTCAGCTTGGTCAAAAGAAACGAGATAAAGTCTCAAGAGACGTCCAGCTCAGAAGAATACGGTGAAGCACCCGAGGACCCAAATTCAGCACCTGCCAAGCCCGAACCGGAGTGTCCTACCAAGACGAAAAACACAGACACCTCAAGTACCAGGAGCACCGAGACGGCAGATTCGGCTGTGGAACGGGACGAGGGCTCCACAGCGTCGGACGAATACTACGAGTGTAACGACCTGGACAAACTCCCGAACGGCAGAACCCCCATTTCGGGTCACCTGAAAGATCACAGTACTATGAATCTGATGGCTAGGATATCACAGTCCATGGTGGACCTTCGGCCGGACAAAAAATCTGAGCTGGACCCTGCTGAGAGGAACCTGCTGAACATACACAGCAGATACGCCGGAAAGGTGAGAGAGTGTGCGCTTGTGTGTCGGTGTGCCAATGCGAAAGTGATTTTTATCACATAACTCCTGTTATCTTTTCCGACCAAACTCGGGTGTGTCCAACATAAATCAGGCTGTGGGTTGTGAAGGTGTGTTCAGAGGCTGCGTGTGTGTGTGTATGCTAGGAAATGTAGCAGGGTGTGTCAGGGTGCATTCTGCAGGTCTGAACGTGCCGCGAGCTATAATCCAGCAGGAACGTCAGTGACCTGTGTCATGGCAAGGTCTTACTTTATTTATTGTGGGAAAAAGACCTGATTTTGAATGTTTAGTCTAAGCATTATGGCATTACGCTGCACAAAGAAGGCATTGCTTTGTTACCACAGCGTTTTTACCCACGATTCATGAGGTCAAAAGGTGATCAACACCGTGACGGCCTTAAAAACGATCTGAGTGAAGTCTGTTTTTTCACTTTCATAAGTCAGTTTTTCAGGTAAATCTTGCTAATATTTCTTTTATTAATATTTCATTGTGTACTGTATCAAAACAAAAGTTAAAACACTGGAACCAGTAGTTTTAAAAAGCAAGATCAAAACCAGATTGTTATACTTGATTACATTTACAGTAAAGCACGTTTGGGTGCTTTGATGGGTCTGTATTTGAAATACAGGTCAGTGAGATGGGGGCAGTGCAGTGCTGGTTAGTCAGTTAGTGCCATGTGGGATGCACCGGATATCACTGTTGCCAACTTTGCCACTATATTTAGTGACTTTTTACACGCTCTAGCAGCTTATTTTCTAAAAAAGCGACTAGCAACAAATCTAGCGGCTTGGTGTTATTGGAGACTGTTGGAGACCCTCATGTTCTTCAGTTTATGTCCGTGAGCCCCGTTCCATAACATTCTGCCACTAACCCTGCCCCACTTTACCTAATTAGGAGCGGGATGTTAATATAAATGCATTTATCTCACACAGGGTCAGTCACTCACCTCGTCCACAGTGTGTGTCTTCATGTAAAATGCTAAACAACAAAAAATGTATTTATGTAATTTACATAAATAATAATTATTATGTGGGTCAAAGCATTAAAGTTTGTTAATTTTTTTTGGAGAAGTGACAGCTTATTTCAAAAGCAAAAAAAGTTCATTTGTAGTTTTAATTTGTAGTTTTAACATTTAGAGACATTTAGGCAATTTATAGCATCCAATTTGCGTTGAATCCATGTTTTGGGACTGTGGAAGGAAACCGGAAAACCCAGAGGAAACCCACACGGACACGGGGGGAACATGGAAACTGCACCCAGATTGGGATTTGAACTGGGAACCCCCAGCGCTGAGAGGAGAATGTGCTAACCACTAAGCCACTGGCCACCCAAGTAGTTAACAGTGCCAGTTATTTTAGTGTCAAGTTTTAATGATCAACATGTTTGCAGTACCTGGGTACAGTGCTCTGCTGATCATGCCTGGCAGGATGATGAAGATCATAGGTAGCATCTTCAGGTAGCTGGCAAATATGGATGCTCCTTTAGCGTGGCATAGGTTTTTGGCCGAGAGTGACCTCTGTACAATCACCTGAAAATAAACAACACTGATCAGTTTTTACAGCAATGAGATATGAGAGGGCGTGGCATTACTGTGAATTATACACAATAATACACAAAGTTGAGTGTCTTGATTTTATTAAATGGTTACACTTAACACACTACCATGAGAAAAACAAGGGTTGATTCATAAATGCGTTTATTGATAACGAAATGTTCGTAAAACTAGTGAACATTGATCATTAAGAAACGGGTTTCCGGTTTCTCTAACAATCAAAAACTAGTGGCCAAATTACAAAACACAGTTTTAGGAATCGGCTCGCTGTTTATATTAATCTGTAATTTATGATTTAAAAAGATGTACTGTATTGAACGTGAGGTGCTCAGAGGTGTGTTATTGTTAATAATGCCACAGCTGGACAAACGGCTCAGCCAATCAGATTTAAGGACCGGAACTACCCATTTTATAAATTATATTAACACATGACTTTTATACACTGTGATGAATTAGTGTGTTGTGCTGCTATGAGCGAATCACTCTGTGGCGCTGCTGGGGATCAAACCCTGTACACTTTATTACACACATCCAACCTGATGCTCCACCTTGTAGATATAGAATCAGAGAAAGTAGGACAGTAGGTTTGCAAGTCATCCTGTAATCCAGAAGTTATTAATAGGCGGACTGTAGTCCGGACCCTGACCGATTAACTATTGATTTCATTTTCAATGTTTATTTTAAGTGACTGAACTTTTCCCATCTTCATGCCACGGGCTTCACTGTGCAGTAAACTCACAGACCAAGACCGTAATAAGATTACCAAAGGTGCTCCCCAGCCAATCAGATCTGCAGATTTGGGAGTGCTGAGCATACACAGGCACAGTTCGAAGCGAGAAGCAGCAGTTAGAGGATCAATTGAGTCAAAGAAAGGCCAATTAAGATGGCATGGTCTTAAAAAAGAAAAACTTAGAGGAAAGAGGAACATAAACATAAACTTTTTTCCAAAAGCAATGCGTTTCATTATTTCAGCTCCTCTTTTTACCAAAGTTTTATAAATAATTCATTCGGTTTAGCATTTAAAAATATAAATATTATAAAAAATATTAAATCATAACACAAGTCAGAAATTCTGACGGTCTGGACCTCGGCCTAACAAAATGTCCTTTAACTGGAACCTACTGAATTTTAATGACATACCCCTGCTCTAATCCTCCATCAGTGATCAGAGCACGCTGTGTGCAGGACGCAGAAATCAAGTCCGCTTTGACTTTAATTCTATGATCCACTTAAACCGAAGTGACACACACTGACACTGACACCCCCCCCCCACCCCCACCAGAGGCGCAGTGCTGCTGATTCAGCCGCAGCATGTGGTCATATTGAAAGATAAGCTTATTTATAATTCCCATAAAATCTCAGTAGTTTCGGATATCTGTGCTATCAGTCCTGCTTTTATTAACTGTGAAGAGACTATTCATCTATAAACAAGCTGTAAACCAACACCGGGTCAAATCAGGTCAGGTTTAAACTGTACAGTTCCAAAGTCCAAACTCAGCGTGATCTCTGTGGTCAAAGTTTCTACAGAAGAATTTCCAAAAAGAACCAGAGAACCATACTGTCAGTGCCTTAGGTTTTGTTTGAGGACTATGGATTAAACCTGTCCTTACTGTTCTTATGAGATGGCTAGTTAAAAGTTTGTAAGCTCTCACTGAAGGTTCGAGAGAACATTGTTTTAAGGTAAAGTGGAACCTCTGTTTCCATTGCCGATCCTTCCTCAAACAATCGGTGAAATCTGAAAATTGAGTTACTTTTCTTCCATTTAAATCATTCATTCTTTGTATTCCACTTATTCCTCTACGATGGTCGCAGTGTGCTACCCCATGCCCATCCATGGGAGAACATCTTGGGCACTGGGCAAATATACCCAGGACAGGGCGCCAATCCATCGCTGGGCACACACTTGTTACACATCCACACGCACAAACACACACTTTACGGGGCAATTTAGTTTAACCAAATGCTCTCCGTTCTTTTACAGGGCTATCAGGCCGTGGCGAGATCTCCGGTCCGTGAATCATACAGCAGAGCCAAAGTGGTCATCGCCAAACCGGGGGTGTACCATCGATCTCCAAAGAGCAGCGCCCATGTCATTGGAGGCCACAGATACTGGCAAGGCAAACTGAGCTCAACGCAGATGGATGCCCACCGAAGCGGACGTTCTCCCAGCAGAAAGACCTCGCCCAACAAGATGGGTGGATTCAAGAACAGCCATACGCCAATTCACCACATTTCTCACACTCAGTCTCCCTCCCAGCGGAGAAGGAACGAGACGCAGACCACTCAGGGGATCTCCCTCACTAAACTTGCCAGCTATCAGAACATGAGGAGCAGAGGTGACAAAAGAGTCCCGTACCGGCACAAGGAAAGTTAAATGGAAGAGAAGAATGCCACGCGCTCCGTTAGTCCATGACATTTAAATACCAGCAACGAAATGCTGAGAATATCTCAGAACTTTTAGCAAATGTCTTTGCATTGACCATTGTTCAGGGTGCCTTATGCTGCCACCTGCACGTGGTTTACCGTTAAATGCCTCTGTGGGGCCCATATGGGAGGAATATTAATATGTAAACATTAATATGAGCTAATTAAGAAAAGTCTGAATGTCTTCCATTTAGGCTCCACCTCTGTATCCCAGCAAGTGCCTTACATTCAGACTGCACTTTAAGGTGTTTAAAACATTTGCAGAAAGCAGATCTTTGCAGTAAACCCATGGGAACTCCAGAGGGAGCTCTCCTTTGTACTCAACATGATTCAGGCTGCAAGCCAATCAGAGCAGAGAGTTAACATTTTATCCAAAGTGACTTACAAGTATCCCATCTTGATGATGGGGGTCAAAGATACAGCCCCCTCCTGGAGCAATGTGGGTTAAGCGTTGTGCTTAAGGGCCCACATTGGTAACCTCAGAGAATTGGGATTTAAACCCCCAACTTTCAGATTTATAGCCTAACGCCCCACAACGACGTATAATTATTTCTTTTGATTTGGTTTTGCTTTGTTCTCTCACATTTGGGCGTGGTTTATGTTACCATGCCTCTGTTGGGCCCATATGGGTGGAACATGGTCATGTGCTGTGGGGGGGGGGCTCTTCAGTTTGCACTCAACATGTGATGGCATCAGGCTGCAAGGAAATCAAAGATGAGCGTTAACGTGTTAAAGAAGAGTGCAGAGCTACGTACAGTGTGACAGCGGGACATCAGCTGTGTTTTGGCATCGATCTGGTCACGCACAGTCGACCGTATAGTATAAACCAGAACCCTGTAGCATATGATTTTCTCCATTGATTTGGTTTTGCTTTGTTTTGGAGAAAAGCTTGTGAACATTCAGCCGCTCGCTGGCAGTTATGTATCCTGACCTTATTTCATATTTGGCTGGAGGTTCGAATATTAAGAAATCAAACATCATCAAATGGTTAATGTCTCAGAATCGGTTTCTGATCACAACTAATGTTCAATACTCATCAATTAATAAGCATATGGTCCATATGGGAACCAACATGGCTCCCCAATATAAACCCATGTGGGTCCTACAAACACGCGCTAAAAGAAGAGGTACTTTAATCGAACTTGGAGGCACCAGTTGAACGTGTGTAGCAGATACCTGTACGATACATAGACTCTCCGCACCATTTACTCTCCGCTTTGTTTGCTGCTGTGAAGTGGTGATGGATTTGGGAACATGGTGATGGCAATGCGACGTAACGAAGCAGGTTAAATATTAACCACTTCACAATAATAACAGTGTTCTGACTTGATTCTGGTTGGCTCCGGCCATTGACCAATAGCACACTAGTCGTGGCATCATTTTGTAGTCTGCACCGCGTTTGTTATCTTTATATGGAGACCCGGAGGACCAACCCTAAATAACAAGGACTACAGGATGATGCGCGACCTCTGTGTTCTGTTTTCATGCCGATGATACTCTGTTTACAGTGTCGTTCTAACTGGACCAGAATATTTCTTGCACAAAGCTTCATCTCGAGAGTTTTTAATTTGTCCTATGTGCTCTTTTTTTTTTTTTACAATAAAAAACTAAAAAATATTTACTTTTTATGTTCTGGAATACTAACCTTTAAATACCAATCATTCTCTGGAAAGATTTATTTGTGATTTATTCGTGTGAATTAGTGTTGAAAATGTAAGGTCAGAAAAGGTTCACTATTTATATACCAGTCCCAAAGAATGGGTTACGTTAGCGTGACAGATCACATGACCAGCGTCTTTTGGTGTAAGCCTTTCATTAAATCTGCAGTATGTAACTCGAGTTGGAGAGCCCTCTCTGGTAGAAATAAGGTTTTACAGGCATCTTGAAAAAGCTTGTAAACAGATTTTAAGAATTCTTTAATGCATTAAAGTCTTCTTTTAAAAAGTTATATATTGTACCTTCAAGTAAATTTAATAATTTAATTATCTCCATTTCCTTTTTTCAAGAAAAAACTTGAAGCAAACCAAAAACAGATTTAATAAACATAAAAGCATAAAAATATAAATAAAATACTTGAAGGTGTTTATGAAAGTGTCCAAATCCAGTTTTAGGGTCAGGACTAGGCCCGTTTTAGTTTTAAAACAGCTTCATGCTAAATACAATATGGGTGTATATACATTTCCAACGTAAAGAACGCATTCTGTTCCAGCTGTGTTCTCGTTGTTCCCAAAGTAAGATTTATATAGACATGTCTTTACATTAAGTGGGGCAGACCAGATGTTCATGGCATTAACCCCAATTAGGATGCTTCTAGATGAACCCCAGACTTTTGTAAATAATAAAATAAAATACAATAAAATATTTCGCCCCTTTTTTTAAGATAGGACAATAGTAGGAAATAAAAAAATTCCATGTCAATAAAATTGTCCATGTGTTCATAAATATTTATATCTATAGACTAGCTGAAAACCCGCGTAGCGCTACGGTGGAGAACTTGATAACATGAAAGATGAAAGCCAATTTTTAAATGAATATGTGAAATGAATATAGTGTGAGTTGTGAATATGGTATCCTTGCGGTCGCTTCCTTACGTGAATTTATCAGTGGGTTTTCCAAGCACACGATGGGTATCAGCTATGTAGAGTATTCGCAAAGAACCCAATCAATCCGAGGTGTTGCATTCGATTGCGATAGCTAACGAACAATCGAACATAGTAAAGCGAGAACCCGTTCGTGTTTGCAAGGACATGGTAGGTAATCGCAGTACCAAGTTTCAGCTTTGTAAGTACTTGGGAAGCAAAAGAATTAGTGATGAGTCCGTAAGGGCTTTGCCTTTTACTAGTATAGATTTATTTAGTGTTCATATTAAATAAGCTCCAGTAAGAGTGATGGTCAGGTGTATTACTTACTTATGGTCTGTTGATTCAGAATAGATGTTAATTATATGACCACTGTGGCTGCTGGGTAACTTTACATGTGTACCCTGCTCCCACACAGTTCCCGCTGCCAGACATCATTCTGATGGAGTTGGCTGTAATGCTTACACTTCATTTAATCTCATCTTGGCTCTGGATGTAAAGTGATCATGGCAGGTGACAGGTGCCGTCTGTGAGTATCGAATGTTTTCAGCAGGTGTTTTCTACGAGTCCCAACATGGCACTCAACCAGGAGCCAGATAAACCCACAGCTGACAGTAACTGACTGTCCTGAAACCACCTGCAGGATTCCTGGTACCTTCTACACTGGAATGTTCAAGAACTACTTGAAAAGGTGTGATCAACTGTTTTTCTTAATCATTAATTGTATCTCACGGGTCAGCAACCTCATTGTTTCTGCTCTCACTGTCCATATAGTATGTTCTCATCAGCATACTGATGGACCTTGTAGTTCTATAATTAGGGGTTTAAGCACAAAGTGCTTAAAACTTTTGTTTTTGGTTAAAAGTTTTATAATTATTATGATTTTTCTTGGGTAAAACATGTTGGGCAGTCAAGACCGTAAGTCCAAAAGACAAACTTGGAGGGTAGGTGCAGCCGGTGTGCCTCTTCTCTGATAAGAAAATTCATCCCAATTGGCCCACAATTCGCGCAATAATGCAGCAAAACATGTTTTGGCTTCTAACTTCTACCCAAAAGTGTTCCAGACTCCAAACTAAGAACTTTGCAATTTAGACTCAGATTGTCCTTAAGTCCGTCTGTCCTTAAATCCAAACTTATTCCCCTTTACTCTCTCTGACATCTACAAGGTGAAGCGATAAGGTTCTGTGGGGGGTCCTTATCATCAGAGAACAGAATTCAGTGGAGAAACAAATGGACTACTGTAATTGTAGAACAACAAAGTCCATCTATATTGTAAGGATTATAAACTGATCCATGATAAAGTATTGGTAGATAATGTACCTGATCAGAGCACCAGTACCAGGTAGCCAGGATAGTTAGACCCAGGGTCATGCCAGGCCAGGGCAGGTCTCCGTGCACTGGATCTCGGAATAGGTGCATGGCGTCGGGTCGGGGCAGGTGGCACGTCGTGTTCGGGATGATCTTAGAGGGCACGGCATGGAGATACACACTCTCTAGGTTACCGTAGCCGCCGATCTCATTGAAGGCTGTGACGAAAGAAGCAAACGTTTTTTAATGTTAGCACTAGAATGGTTTGTCACCAATACCCAATGCTCAGAAGAATTTGGACACTAATGTTCCCAGAAAGATGGATATTAATACAATACATTTTTAAGAGTTTATCCCACGGGGATTTACTTGGCTTGATGTCAGGTTCTGTACAGGCCAATGCCGTTTCTTCAAACCTGCCAAACCACATGTTACTGTATTCCACAGTGACACAGTCGTGCTGCAGTGGTGCAAAGGTGGCATTTAGTTTAACAAAGTCTTAACATTTCTTTACCATGAAATCAAACATGCTTCAACCATCAAAAACTGTTAAAAAAAAAAGTAAAATGAAGGAATGCAAACAACTCTCCACCTAACACTCTGACCTACAGGGACTGTCTAAAGAACTGTCTACCATTATATACAGGAACACAAGCCCTTTGTTTTGGGTTGAAAGACCGCTGAGCGTTAACAGAAGCTGCCAGCAGTAATGAGTTTGAAACATCAAGCTTCCCTCCGAGCAGAAAGGACCTTCATCCAAACCGCATCTTTTATCTTCAATGTGTCTTAGTTCTCACAGACAGACATGGGCCAGGTGTCATTTACAAAGACATTCAAGAGTTTTTAACCTCAAGTACAAGTGGGCTTTCTGCCATACATTTGGTTTCATAAGCTGCACAATCCTAAAGAGATGTCTATGGGAAGCAGGTTGCAGCACATGTTTAATGGGATAGGACTGAGGGTTTCTTGGCAGTGATGGTTGTGTGTGCAGTGGGGAGATGAAACGGTATTATCTGTCCTCTTTACTTTTGTTGTGTTTTGTGTTTCATAGAAACGCGTCACTGGGTTGTGTTGTCTTTGGGAAGTTCTATCAGAAGCTTTACTAACTGTAGATATAAACCAGGTACAGGACGGCAACTTCAAAGATCTTCAAAGTCTCAGTGTGCCTGTATGAGGAGCTGAATTACTGCCGTTTTCTTAAGTGACTCGTCAGACCAGAATACATGGCTAACAAAGTCTTCTGATCTATTAAAAATAATGTCATATTCAAGTCTATATAGATTTAATTTTCTTACATCGTCCCAAAGCAGCTAAACCACCAAAGAGCATGCTGAAGCAAAAGTGGCCAAAAAAAACCCCTCTCTGTTAGTTTTTTAAGGAAAGGACATCATCCACGATGTGTAAACAGAAGAAATCTGAAACTTCTGCTTCAGATCTTCTGATCTCTCTAATCAACTCGATTCGTATCCTCAACGATCTCTCCAACTGACCCGATCTGTAACTTCCATGATCTCTCCAATCAACTCGGTCCGTAACCTCCATGATCTCTCCAACTGACCCGGTCCGTAACCGCCACAATCTCTCCAATCAACTCGGTCCGTAACCTCCACGATCTCTCAAATCGACTCTGGTCTCCCAGCTTCCACAATCAGACCTCTTCAGCTGATTCAAAACTCTGCAGCTCAACTTGTGCTCAACAAGCCCAAGAGAACTCATGTCACTTTATTTCTCCTTTATTTCTCTCCATTGGCTCGCTCTACTGCTGCATTCAGTACAAGGCACTGACTCTGACCTGCAGGACAGTCTCTGGATCTGCCCCCTCTTAGCTTCAGTCTATCTTTACTAAATACACTCCGACTTGTTCTTTGCGCTCTCGTGAAGAATGTCGCCTGACTCTGTATTGTTCACCACTGCTAAATGGTGGAACCATCTTTTCAACACTGTCCGTAAGGCTGAGCCCCTCAGCAGAGGGGGATCTCTTCCAAACGCATCTGCTATGAAAAAAGGCAGCTAAATCGGGTAATGCTCAAGTTTGATGAAACTACATTGTAGCTGGTTTCTCCTTAACTACTGACTTGCGTTGTTTTATCATTTGTAAGTCGCTTGGAAAAAGGTGTCTGCTAAATGGGCTGCATTTCACCTGAAGACCAGACTGAAGGAGGAACATCATAAAAACAAACACTAACCGAAGGAGCCTGTGATAAAAAGCCGGAATATCAAAACAAAAGAAAGAAAAAAAGTTCTTTTTCTGATCGTGTGTTTTGAACACCTGTTTAAGGATGAATAACTGGTCACCTGAATATCCCACTTAGGTTTTATTGAAGTGGTTGAACTGAGAAGAAAGTTGTTTGCTCAGTTTTGTCTTTTCTCTCTTTTTTATGATCTGTAACGTCAGTATTGCTGCCCTTTGGGCCTGACTTTCAGTAGCATCTGAAATCATTCAAACCTGCCCTATTGAATTTAAACAGTGATTTTAGAAACAGAGCAACATTTCGGATTATTAATATTGTAAAGCCATTGAAGGTTTTTTGTACTCATTAGGATTTTATATGCTGTTAATTGTAACAGGATCCCACAAGCCAGCGCAGCCTCGGGCCAACGAGGAAACATTACTGAAGCAACAGAATGACGAGGC
Source organism: Xyliphius kryptos (assembly GCA_025769995.1). Classification (NCBI taxonomy): domain Eukaryota; kingdom Metazoa; phylum Chordata; class Actinopteri; order Siluriformes; family Aspredinidae; genus Xyliphius; species Xyliphius kryptos. The sequence goes on along the minus strand of JAOUQT010337508.1, from coordinate 2,897 downwards.
CGACATGACGGTGCATGAAAGGAGAACCTCTCTGACATGCTGCACTGACGCGCCCCATGCAGGTATGTGATATTTGATTAGAAGATTAACGCCAACGGCAATTAATACCCTCGTTTAAATTATCATGAAGCTTTGCTTCTAACACTTTTCATTAATACAACACTGGACCTTCTTATATTGTACTAAGTTGTATTTATTTTAATAATCCTTTTAGTAAAAAAATGAAATGTTTGTCTCTTATTGTTAAACCTAATCATTTTAACATCACGTTCATAGCTGTTTAGTTACTTTCACTCCCACGATTGTTTCTGTGAACACCACCCACAGAGAACCGTTCACCAAGTTCTTGCACCTTTTGAGGTTACAGTTTATTTTGTGGTTTCTGCATGTGAGGGCATGGAAGTGGGGGTCTCAAATTTGGCCAGACAAAGTGATGGGACTGTTAATTTTTATACTCACCCATCCATTATCTTCCACTTAATGGGGTTTCCCATGCCCATCCAGGGGAAAATGTTTCAAACGTTTACACCCAGGACAGGGTGCCAATCCATTGCTGAGCACACACTCACACACTCTCTATCTCACAGGCAAACACACTATATAGGGACAATTTAGAGCAGCCAGTTCACCTTGACTCCAGGTTTATGGACTGTGGGGGAAACTGAAGAACCCAGAAAAAACCCTTGTCCCACGTGGACACAAGGAGAACATAAAAACTCCAGGTCTAAATTCAAACCTGGATCCCCAGCGTTGAGAGCACATTAAACCTCAAGTCCACCGAAGTTGGCCCCTAAGGCCCTTAACTCTTATTGCTCCAGAGATGATGTATCCTGTCCGACTCTGTGTTCTGCCCCAACCAAGTTGAGATTTTTGTAAGCAGTCTCAGATAAAAACATCTACGAAATGCATTTGTAAATATCACACGGAATAGTTTATAAAAATCATAAATTTGATAACTGAATTAGCATTAAGGAATAGTTATTATTATTCTAATTCTTATTATTACCAGCACATTAATAGCTGACTATCATGCATTAAGAATTAAATGGTTAAGTACATTAAACCCTCTAAGCGTTTATAATCCACTAATATGAGCAACCTGTAACTACACGCTTAGATTTTATAACTATTGAGCGAGACTCGCCCCAAAAAACACCCAGAAGGTTTGGCAGTCACAACCAGGATTTCCTGTGACCTTCGTCGACCTTTGCGTCTTGGACGAAATACCACAGATGCGATGTGTCCGGTGGAAATGCGAGCTCAGCGGCCCTGTCGCGGGTTCAGGGAGACAGCTGTTAGGTCATTCTGTCTGCAGTGAAGGTGAACAGACAGAGCTTTAGCACTTTCCCAACGCGGGTGGGGCGAGGAGTGCGGAAAACAAAATGACCGTTGCATCCGCTTCTACTCAATCCACCCATACGATTCTAAGCCGTACATTATGACACGACTTAGGAGGTAAAATGCAGCCACGCCGAACACAAGGCTGTTAATTGCCAGCTGTAAAGCTCAAGCCCTGGTCGCCCCAGCCGCGAATGTTCATGCCATTGTTCCCTTTTTATTTTGAATGATATTGACTGTGGATTCTGGCCAAACACATCCAACTTAACAAAGCATCGCTCTGAAACCAGTTTTAACTCACACTCTCACAGTCATGAAGTCATGATCAGCACACTGTTCCGAGGCTTAACACACGCATTTTAAAAAACGACTCCAATGATGAGAGAAGTTTACTCAGGTGAGATCTGTGGCACCATGAGGATTAATGTCCCACCATAACAAGTGAAGTCAGATCGCTACGTCAACATGTAGGATAGGAATAATATGTGGACGCCCCTCCGTAGTCTAAGGCTGGGGCAAAGCTCAAACACACCAAAGCATTTTTTTTGGTGATTACATTTTTTGATCAGTATCAGCACTATGAAACATAGACTTATGGGCCTAGAGTCCATCACCGGTGTCCAGAGGGGTAGGGGGGTTCCCAGTATTGCACACCACTGGAGTGCATAGTGTGGTGTCTACTCGTGTCTTTTAATTTATATTGCGTCCGCTATTTTGGACTGTGGGTCAGGGTTTGGAATACTGCCCGCAAATAGCTATGCGCCCTGTGTGTTTACCTGGCATGTGGTTCACGTGGGGTATTTAAAAGAGGAGGACAGACTTCCAGAGAGAGCGATCATCGATTTTGTGTTTAAGAAAGCAAGTTTTTGCATAACTGACTTCCATGCCTGGTCTCCATCCTTGTGGTTTGCCATAATACATAACAATAATCCACTAGAGGGCGTGGCATTATTGTAAATAAATCAGAGGAAAGAGATGTTATTTGGCAAGACCCGAGGTGGACCCGTGATTTAGTGACAATAATTCACACCTCAAGTGTCTTATCGCTTTTAAAAAAAACACTTACAAACACACTATAGTAAAAAAAAAACAATGTTTGATTTATGAATGCATTTATTTAAAGCAAATAATTTGATCTTCCTTTACGTAACCTTGTCTGGTTTTTAAAGTGAATGCTGCTCACTGAGTAACAGGTCGCGTGGGTGTTCCACATGCCCATCCAGGGGAGAACGTGTTGGGCGCTGGGCAGATACACCCAGGACAGAGCGCCAATTTATCACTGGGCACACACGCATTTACACACATACACATACATTCACAGACTATATGGGGCAATTTAGAGCAGTCAGTTTACCTTGAATCCATGGACTGTGGGAGAAAACTGGAGAACCCGGAGGAATGGAACCTGAAATCCTCAGTGCTGAGAGGCAAACATGCTAACCACTTAGCCACCGTGCCGCCCCGCTTAGACACTCATTCATTCATTATCTTCCGCTTATTCCTTTATGAGGGTCGCGGGGGGTTCCCCATGACCATCCAGGGGAGAACATCTCGGGCGC
>JAOUQT010337496.1:0-13042 GCA_025769995.1 Xyliphius kryptos | reverse complement strand
GTGTGTGTCAGCACAGTGTCCAGAGCATGGAGCAGATACCAGGAGACAGGCCAGTACACCAGGAGACATGGAGGGGGGAAGCATGCCCAGGCGTTGTAGGGAGGTCATAGCAGGCATGTGGAGGCCATACACATTACTAAACCTCATTTGAACTTGTCTTGAATTTCCACTGAAGTTGGATCGGCCGGTCATTTGATTTTTGAGTATGATTCGAAATCCAGACCCCCATGGGATAATCTTTTCGATTTACATTTTGATCATTTTTATGTTATTTTGTTCTCAAGGCATTTCAATAGCCACTAACTAGATTTTTAACTGAAATATTTAATTCATTGGGATCTAGGATGTGTTTTAAGACTGGGTGACACCCGTGGTGGCCATCTGCAAAGATGCCATTTTGGATTACTTTCTTTCAATAAGAAGAGGGTCATGTGACACATCAACCCAGAAAATTGCACAAGAAAAACAATGCTGTGCTCATGTTTGATATAGCTTCATTTATTATCGAGTTATTGACATGTCCGTGACCTGGAGCAACGACAGTAAACCACTAAAGGAAGTGTTCAAAGTGCTGCCCATTGTGTTGAATTGTCAACGCAATTCTCTTCTCCCACTCTTAAGCAGAGTAATACCACAGGCCTGTATCCATTGTTTCAGGGCCATCATACATTGAAAGACATTTCATCTCTAGGTGTCCTTACTTTTGTAAGCAGCGAATAAAAAACAATTGAATGAATAGTGGTACAGCAATATACATTGAAGGACAGAATGATCTACTGTACACACCTAAATGACTTGGTAGATAATAGTACACATGCCATTAATACGCTCTTAGAGGACAAAGCACATCCTTGTCTCTTTAGAAGTACAATGCCTGGCACCATTTATGGTCCTTTAATAAACTATTTGATGCAGTTACTGTATTACCTTGTTTGTTACACTTTATCATCTTAAGGCCAATATTGAATGCTAGATGGTATATAAACGTAGATTTGACAATCATTGTCTACTATTATACCCTTGTTTTTTTGACAGTGTAAGTTATACAACATTATATTAATTATAATTATATATTTGCAATCTTTTTGTCAATAAAATCAAAATCCGTTGCTGATGAGAGAATCAAAAATAAAACTCCTGACAAAAGATAATGATGTTGCTAATATTGGGGCATTTTAGGTCACCCCAAGTATTGTGTAATGCACATTTTGTAGTTATGTACAGAAATTTACATTAAATTATTATCTCATGCTTAATCCTCTACTAGTGTCATGCGTAGGGGCACAACTGCCCACAAATATAATTAAATTTCATTCATTTACTTCCGCTTAATCCTCTATGAGAATCGCAGTGGGGTTCCACATGCCCACCCATGGAAGAACCCTCTGGGCGCTGGGCAAATACACTCAGGACGGGGTGCCTGTCCATCGTTGGACACACACAATCCCACCGACACAGACTATAGGGGCAAGTTAGAGCGTTCCATTTACCTTGAGTCCCTGCTTTTGGACTGTGGGAGGAACCTTGAGAACCCAAAGGAAACTCATGCGGACACTGGGAGAATATGGGAACTTCACCCAGATTGGGATTTGAACTGGGAATCCCCAGCATTTGGAGGCGAACATGCACAAGCTCCTAAACTGTGATGTAATGAGGTTATTTTGTCAATAATAACCTTGTAAAGGGTTGTTAATGATATGGCACTGCTAAATTAACTTGGACTAAAGTAGTCGAAAAAGATTTTGCCTTTGATATTTATTTAAAAAAATGTTTGATTTCACTCACTTTTTACATGTGAACTGGTTGCTGGTAGAGTGCTTTTGAGAAAGAATGTGTATGTCTGTACAATGAAGTGTAAATGACGTAGATTGCTACTGTTTAAGTGTATTATTCATGTCATTCTACAGTTCTGTGTTTATTGTTAGTCCCTAACAGATTATTAGCAATTTCCTTTTAAATATAGCTACAGTTCTGTTCCACTGGGTTGTTAATGTTAGTAAGAGAGCATAAAAGCAGCTGTTCAAAATTTGATGTGATGGTCCTGTGTAAAGCCTTATGGGATAGATGCTAGCTTGTCTCCAAACATTCAGTAATTGCTTTAAAACATTCCTATGGATGTTAAACTGGTAGAATGTTCTGGCCAATAATGAAATAAATATTACATATGCATGGATATCTTTGACCATTGCTTTAGTTTTAGGGCATTTTAGTCAAAAAACTACCAAAAAAAAAAAAAAAAAAAAAACTATTTAATAAACAAAATCTTATATTCTGTTCTATCCTTTAACCAGGTCTTAGATTGCAAACTTCAGCTTTGACTCCAAGATCAGAGGCACATGAAATCTTTAAAGATCTTTGAAAATGAGAAAGGCTGTGTTGGGTTATACAGACGTATAACGAGACCAACATTCTCAACTATGTTTCATCACCAGTAGAACGTTGCGGTCCCATTTCAGCCTCGGCATCATAAACTCCGGAAATTTACATGTAGTCGGCATTTTGTTGAGCAGGTGGTATAACTATGTGATTAAGAACAAATGTTGGCAAACGAAGGTTACAGACATGTTGCAAAGTTTGAGAACAACAGTTGTCGACGATATTTTTCCAGAAGTATGCAACTGATGCAAAACTTTGTCTAACGTTTTTATGTGAAGCGTTGGCCAAGTTAGGAAACAAAAGGGGCATCGTGCATATCCCATGGTGTGGCACGGGAAAAGGGTGGTGGGGCTCTGTCGTGCGCATCCCATGGTTCAAGTACATTTTTACAGGCACGTTTTATTGCGGTCACTCACTGACTTGCTTATTGGGCAAGATAACTTTCTTCAATTCCGTCTTCATTAGAGCTGCATCGCGTCAGATGATAAACACCAAGCGTCCCGTGTCATCCCATCCCGTCTACCCACTCACCAATTGCCATAGAGATGATACACGCCAAACTCCCCGTGTCCTCGACTCCATTATACCCGCCCACCAATCGCCATAGAGATGATACACGCCAAGAGCCTCACATCATCCCATCCACTCTAACCACTCGGCAATTGCCATAGAGCTGATATATGCGAAGCGCCCTGCGTCATCCCATCCACTCTACCCACTCGCCAATTGCCATAGAGCTGATATACGCCAAGCACCCTGTGCCATCACCGCCACTCTACCCGTGTACCAATTGCCATAGAGATGATGCACCCCACGCACACCACATCATCCCATCCACTCAACCCGCTTGGAAATTGCCATAGAGCTGATGGACACGAGGCTCCCTGCGTCATCCCATCCACTCTTTCCACTCACCAATTGCCATAGAGCTGATACATGCCAAGCGCCCCATGTCAACACCACTCTACCCACTCGCCAATTGTCAGAGATGACGAACGCAAGCACACTGCTTCATCGCCTCCACTCTACCCGTATGCCAAACTCTCTCATGCAGTCCCTCCCTCCTTCCCTAACTCCCTCTTTCTGTATTTGACATCAGAATGGCATCAGCATGATCAGACCACACAAAATAAATAAAAAAAACATGTGAAGAATTTGTGTTTTTTAGGATGTGAAAAAACATTTGTAAGAAAATGTTAACCCAAATTCTTTTCGCTTTATAGGACAGTATCTGCAGATTCCTCAACAGATGCCTTTAAAAATAATATCACACTATTTACACGCATTCTAGACCGACTACTAGATGGATATGACAACCGACTCAGACCTGGATTAGGAGGTAAGATGAGGCACCACTTTTTTTTTATTTATTATTATTTTTTTTATGAACAGGTAATCAAAAAATATTTGTGACTGCTGTTGTGGGGAACGTTAACATTTAGTGGTGTGAATATACGTGCCAGCAGGATACAGACAACTGACTTCACTTCCCAGATTTCCTTCTGGTTGAGTGGGTATTAAATATGCTTCTCCCAACCCGTGGAAGGGAGAACTTTCTCAAAATTCTATGTATTCAGATCCAACCGGTCACTTGTTACACACATTATAGAGGTGTTAAGGTAAATGTAGAGTGTTTGGGGGGTGGGGAGTAAACAATATAACCTCGTTAACCTTATAACTTATTACCAGAAGGTCATATTAAACAGAAAGTCTGATCCAAAATTAAGAATTCATAAAAAGAAACAGACATTGAATCGAAATCCTGCAACTTTAGCATCCAATTATTATTATTATTTTTTTTTTACTTGTGTTCAGGTTGTGAAGTCCCAATGTTTCAGTATTGTGTTTGAAGTTCTCCTTAGTTTAAGTGAACTTCTAATGCTTTCTTTGTCTGTCCTCCTCTGCGTTCTCCTCACACAACTCTTTAAATTAGCACAGTTGCAGCAACACAAGCCAAAGCTCAAGGAGTTTCTGTTAATTATAAAATGTAAACAGTTTAAAACACTTTCACCAATTTTATTTTTAAGTCAAATTCATAGCAACAGATATCCTAGCAACAAGGATGACACATCTGAATGTTTATTTGCATTGAATCACTGCAAAAATTTCTTTTTAAACCAGGCTGCATTACCTTATTTTAGATTCCGCATCATTTTTTGTTGATGTACTTATTATGTTTAAAGGGGAACATGAAATACATTTTTACCGTTGAGTGGATTTTAAATTAAAATGTAAATTTTAGACTTTTAAGCCACTTCCTCATAAAAATATATCTCAGAAAAGAATATTGATCATTTCAACAGCTGTTTAAAGAACATACCATTCTATTTAATTTCAAAGGATAGCGGGAATTTCATGATCTACATAATACACATAGGAACAAACTGAAAAAATCATTAGCGGACATTACTATGAACGTATTTAGCATAAATTAATTAAATTCTATGCCAGTTTGTCTTTTTAAGTACACAATTCCATGTCTCCTCATCTAATTTAAGCAGCAGTAACAGTTTAAACTCACAATACAGTCAACCAACCTTGTAACCAGAAGGTCCCTTGTTTAATTCCCCATTCCACCAAGTACTATGTCTGAAGCGCCCCCTTGAGCAAGGCACATAACCCCAATTGCTCCAAGGCTGTCCACCGCTCCGGATACGTGTTCTCACTTCACTAGTGTGTGTGTGAGTTTCACAGCACAGATGGATTAAATGTGGAGGATGGATTTCTCTGTGTTTTAGCATTGTAGGCCAAATCAATCAATGAAACTTGTCTTTATGGACTTACAAAATTGGGTTTTAGGCAAATTAGCTGCTCTGCCTGATGACATGTGCCGCTTTATACGCTGTGACATCATATGCCATGAGTAGAGAGACTGACCACAAGCTGGTGGGACGGTGGACATGGCACGTTTATGGTAAACTGTAAAGCCCGGTGTGTGTAAAGATGTCGCATCGGCAATAAAGGCTGTTTTGTGGTGGAATCCTGTCTCCGGTCCTCATTCCTTTAAACCCCTGGTTACATTTGGTGCAGAAACCTGGGGGTGAATGAGGACTGGAGACAGGATTCCACCCCAGAACAGATTGTCACAGTTGAAGTTGAATTTAGCAACATGAACAAATTATTTGAAAAAACCACATTGCCTTTCTACTCTATTAACTGCCAATTTGAAAAAGCCAGTCTCCGGACATATTTTTTTGTAGGTTAAGTTTATCCCTTTTGAATTTAATCAGAGGGTGTGATTTAATAACAAAAAAAAAAATCATATTAATTATAAGTCACAGCACTGACCTTCACTTTTTCTGTTGCTTCACATTTGATAAAAATCCAGCCAGCATTGCCTGTGTAATTATGTCCTTGTAGCAGAAATATGTGTTCTAATTTCTGACCTCCTTTTTTGCTACTAAACACATCTTAATGCTTTTCTTCTTAAATGAGAATTTAATGTGCTGCCTGGAATGTTGGTCAGACTGTGCCGGTATGACTGCTGTATTCTGCCATCTGCCTGACATGTTTTAATGAAGTTAGAGCTCCTACACAGCAGTCAGTTATCAGTGCAAAGCTTACACATTTATTATGGATCCAGTCAGAGGTGGAAATAATAATGCATTTTTTAATTCACTGCCATGAAAAGGCCAAACCAAACAAGACTAATTAAAAGAACTTAAAACAGTTCTAAAAATGCAGTACACTTTTAGTAATTTGCAGTTTTATACTGTATTTTCATTTTATTTATATAATTATATATGTGATTAAGCTAAAAGCAAATTGCTAGTTATTTAAATTTTCTGCTTGCTTTATTATTAAAGCTAAGGTTACATTTAAACGTCACATTCCTCACCTTAAACTTAAATTAAAAAGGCACTGCGTTCATGTCTCAAGCATGGTTTTTACCACAGATGCAATTTTTGTCCTGAGAATGCTGATGGAGAAGTACAGTATAGAGAAGGTCAAATAGAGTTACACTGTGTTTTTTGTAGATTTAGAGAAAGCTTATGACAGGGTGCCAAGAAAGGAACTGTTGTGGTGCACAAGGAAGTCTGGAGTGGCTGAGTAGAGTAGTATGTTAGACTTGTTCAGAACATGTATGAGAATAGCGTGACAGCGGTGAGATGTGCAGTAGGATTGACCGATAGCTTCATGGTGGAGGTGGGTTACATCAAGGTTCGGCCCTGGGCCCCTTCTTATTTGCTGTGATGATGGGCAGGCTAACAGATGAGGTCAGACAGGAATTGCCTTGGACTATGATGTTTGCCGATGACATTGTGATCTGTAGTGAAAACAGGAAACAGGTAGAAGAGAACTTGGAGAGGTGGAGATATTGCAGTTGACCTTAATTTCTCTCCTTTCCAGATTATAAAACAGAATACATGTGTGTGAATGAAAGGGAGGCAGGCAGGTGGAGCAGTCAGGCCACAGGGATCAGTGGTCATAAAGGTGCAAGAGTTCAGGAACTTGGGATTGACCGTCCAGGGAAACGGGGAGTGTGAAAAGAAGGTGAAGAAGGGAGTGCAGGCAGGGTGGAGTGGATGGAGAAATGTGTCAGGAATGTTGTGTGATAAAAAGGGTTGCAGCAGAGAAAAGATTTATAAGAGAATAGTGAGACCAGCAGGGTGGCACGGGGGCTTAGTGGTCAGCACATTGTCCTCTCAGTGCTGGGGATTCCCGGTTCGAATCCCAATCTGAGTGGAGTTTTTCCATGTTCTCCCCATGTCTGTGTGGGTTTCCTCCCACAGTCTAAAAACATTGATTCAAGGTAGATTGGCTGCTCCAAATTGCCCCATATAGTCTGTGTGTGAGTAGATGTGTGCCCAGTGGTAGACTGGTGTAGCCACAATGCTGGAAGAGGTTTAAACGGAAGGGAATGTTGGAATGAACGAATCCAGCCTTGTTGTATGGTTTGGAGATGGTGCCAATGACAAAAAGACAGGAAGCTGAGCTGGAGGTGGCTGAACTTAAGATGTTCAGGATAAACAGGATTTGGAATGAGAACATCAGGGACAGTAGGGGTTGAAAAGTGCAGACTGAGATGGTATGGACATGTGCAGAGAAGGGACTGTAGATATATCGTAGGAGGATGTTGGACATGGAGCTTCCAGGAAGGAGACAAAGAGGAAGGCAAAAGATGAGACATATGGATGTGGTAAAGGAGGATATGAAAAAAGTTGGGGTTGGAGTAAAAGATGCAGAGGACAGAGTAAGGTAGAAACGATTGATTCACTGTAGTGACCCCTAAAAAGAAATCGAAATGAATCATTTATAAATCTTTATAAATGCACTTATAATGTGTTATGCATATCAGATTCATAGAAAGTATTACCGATATATACATTTTTTTATATCACTAAAGCATGTTTGAACCCATTCTTTTTTCTTATCATGGTGATTTTTTGTTATGGTTCACCAATAGTACTCAAATCCTCAATGCAAAGCCAGTTTAATACAACCAATGACTGCTGTTTCATTCAAAATGTGTTATTTGTTTACACCATCTTATTTCACTTGGGAATTATGTGTAAATCCAACTTCAAATATAGATTTTTAGGTTGTTATTTAAAAGAATGAGCGAAAACTGTGTTCTTGAAAGCACTGTACTATGACTGTTAGCCCATGGAGTAAAAATCAATAAGTTTTTTCAGCATCAGTTACTGCAACAAGTAGCAAGGTCCTTATGAAGCGCTTAAGAAGTCTTATCTGTATGATGAATAATGGACATTTTAATATACAGACATTAATAAGGAAGTCAATTTTGGCCTTTATGGAATGTTCTTATAACACTTTACGCTTGTGGTTATGTACATCTATGGATCTTAACATATGTTTATAGCAAGTATTATAAAGCATTATGAATACCAGATTTAGGTAAATTGTTACCAAAAGTTTAAGTTTATAAACTTGTTATTAAGAGTTGGTTCACTAAAATGAGTTTGATGGTGTGAGTTTGTGCAGTTAGGTCGTTTTTAAGCTTTGGGTGGAGAAACTTAAAATTAGAAAACGGTCCCAAATCTATATTAAAATCTAATTGGTTTTGCGAACTGCACAGTTTGTATTTTAATGGACAATGCGGGGAGCCGACTCTATATGCAAGAAGTCACTGTTACAATCTGATTATGTATGGCTTTTCAGTGTTTTTGAAGTAAATACCTATAAATAAAAGGATTTGACAACCTGTGTCCAAACCAACATATACATGCAATTCTTAAAATTCAACTAAAACAAATCTAGCCTGCGCATGATCAATACTCCGCCCTCACACCTTAAATCAAAAACCTCGTTCAAGGCTTTGTGTTGTTAATTCTTGTGCAGTTAATAATCACCGGTACACCACAACTATTTCTTATTGTCTGAGGGGACAGTTTTACTGTCTCTGAATTGAAGATTTGATGGCCTAATAAACGACACACCCAGGAGCGAGATAAGCATATATCTGATTATTGTTTTGCCTTCAAGATGCTATTGACTTACCCTTAAAATAATATTGCAACTACAGCAGCACTAAGCAGGGATGAAAGGAAAGCAATGTGATAAACCTCTTATTATTGAAAAGAGGTTTGTAACGAAAACAAAGCTGCTGACTGCTTGTAATGCACAATGGAATGTTTCCCTTGGTACATCTGTGACAATACAAGATCAGCAACAACATTACAACCAGTCAGAGGAGAACGCACGGAATGTTTTATATTATTTTTTCCGACAATCAGGTACTACACCTTATTTTTCCTTTGTTTTATCAGTTTATTTCGCAATATAGATGCATTTTGAAGTTTTGCAATTACAAAATGTAGTCCATTTGTTTCTCTTGAGACATTGTCACCAATACTTTGTTTTCCAAAAATAAAGTGAACACAAACAACACAATGTAACTCCAAGTAAACCACACTTCTGTGAAACCAATCTGTCCAGTTAGGAAGCAACACTGATTGTGAATCAGTTTCAATTCTTTAGGTCGCATATTTCTGGAAAAATGTCATTGACGAAATTGTTGGTCTTGAACTTTGCAACATGGCTGAAAGCTTCGTTTTCCAACACATCGGTGACGTGCTATATGTTGTTCTTAGTATCAGAAGCATAGTTATACAGTCTGCTCAACAATATTCTGACTCCATGAATACTACCAGAGTTTATGAAGTTTAGGACTGGCAACGTTATACTGAGGAAGGGCTTAATAAGGCGTTTTCAATAATCCTCTAGTGTTATTCCGAATGATAGAAGACCATGCAACTTCTTCCTCACAGAGTGCACAACTAACTGGTTCTTCTTGAGCAACGGCATAATTGGGTTCCGGATCAGAGGACTCTGGATGAAGAGACAAAAACATTTAAGAATAGAATACCAATCTATAAGATGAATTCTGCATTCAAGATCTTTCATCACGTTGATCATCACTAACAGCAAAAGGGGTTTTATTGGAGTAATAAACACATTGGAATGGACAACCCCGCTTGCGACTTTCCGGCACCATCACGAGCGATCAGTATTCTAATCATACTTTCCCCACACGCCACAAATGATGGAACAGCCTCCACAGCGCACGGCATCCACAGCTGGCTGCAGGTCAGCCTATGTGAGCCCACCTCGGCTAAGCAGCAGAAGGTCAGGCGAGAAGGAAGAGTTGAAAAGTTCCTTGTGGTTTGTAGAACGCCTTCCAAACAGTCGCCCGGAGCCCGCAGCTCGGCGTTATGGACTGTGAAGCTAATGTTCATCTGCCACCCAGGCCCAGTCAGCAGACTTTAATGAGCCGTACCGCAGTAAAGCTCTCCACTCGAGTGTGCCTCTTGAAATCTGTCTTATTATAAAAGAAAATTTATGTCCTTCTCTCTCGCTCTCTGTTCCGACTGTGATAATTTCCAATGATTTCGCAAGGGGGCGGGTTCTCCGAGCCGAAGTGCACACGTGCGACCAAGCCATCAAATATTTGTGCTGATTAAATGTTCTACTGGATCCAAAAATCTGTTGTCGCTGCTCTTAGTATTGCAATCACACAGGGTGTACTTCTGATTCAAATAAATCTAATCTGATGTCAGGATACGTACAATGCAAAGACAATTCAGACCATACACAATTAAAACCCCCTAGAACAGTTGCGTACACTGGTGTGTAGATTTCACTCAATCCTGGATTTTTCTGCATCAGTCATGGCTGTATTTACTATGTTTTTTGGATACTAAAATAAAATGGCAGCGGGTAGCACGTTTGATTTGGGTGGACTTTCCATGTTCTCCCCATGACCGTGTGGGGTTTTTTTTTACTCCCACAGACCAAAAACATGGGTTCCAGGTGAGTCTACATTTTAGTCATTTTGCAGACACTTTTATCCAAAGTGACTTACAACTATCCCAATTTGATGGCTGGGACATAACACAGGGTTGATACAGCACCCTGGAGCGGAGCGATGAGGGTTAAGGGTCTTGCTCAAGGACCCACTTTGGTAACTTCAGTGGAGCTGGGACTTGAACCCTCAACCTTCAGATTGATAGCCCAACAACCGAACCACTGAGCTACCACTCCCTACTTTTTGTGAATGAATATAGTGAATATAGTGTGAGTTCTGACTACGGTGTCCATGTGGTTGCTTTCTTACATGAATTTATTAATAGGTTTTTAAAAACATGATAAAAAAATGACACAGATTTGTTTCGATTTTGTTGGTACTCGCCAAGACGCCAATGTAACACAAGAGGGGTCTTGCATTTGATGTCAATAGTGAATGAACCATTGAACATAGAAAAGTGAGAACCCGTTCGTTTTTCCAAGGACATGGCAGGGAATTACAATGCCGAATTTCAGCCTTGCAGGTACCCAGGAAGACCCCTATGTGACACTGGAGGACACTGTCTCCTTACAACCATCGCACGTAAGAAGGTAAGAAGTACCCAGGTTTTCCAAAAAGATGATAGGGAATCACGACGCCAAATCTTAGCCTTATACTGTAAATACTCAGGAAGTGGGAGAATTAGTGACAGTAAGGGCTTTGACTTTTATAGATGTAGATACAACCACAATCGAAGTAAACTGCAGGTTCCTACTGATCACCACCTACTAGTGGTGCTATATTGCACCACTCCAGCCCCTCTTCTTAAAGCTGGAGTTGTTATTCAAGGTCCCCAGTGAGAACCGAGTGCCACCTTCGGACCCAAAGCGAAGAAAGAGCACAAAAGTGTTATTCAAGCGTTTTCCTAATTGACTGGTGGAGTTGACACATCGTTTAAAGTAATTGCATTGAAAAACAAGTGGTGCAGAGCAAACACCATCCAGAACCCAACACAGTGCATTAAAAAACTTAATTCGGACCTAATTTCATGGCATTCATTAGCGGGAATCATGACAGCAGTGGATGTTTTTTTTATTTTTTAACTAGGACTTTTTAACGGCACCATTTTTTTTTTTTAAATGAACGGTCATTTCAATATTTTGCTAGAAAGTGCTTAGAACGTTTAGAACTGCAGCTTCGAAATTCAAAAGTTTTCCAGCGTTCTATGGGTAGACCATTGATATGTTCTCCTTAATCTCATCTCTTTATTTTCTGCTTAATCCTAAACTGGGGACTTCCCATCCAGGGGAGAACGTTTCAGGTATTGGGCAGAAGATACACCCAGCACAGGGAGCCAATCCATCACTGGGCACACACACACGCTATACTAACTCTCCCACTCCGCGACCCTAGTCCCTAATATAGGATTAAGTGGAAGATAATGAGATGAGACCCAGAGAGACCATATTTTTTAAATAGACACTTGATTCATTACACAACTAGCAGAATACTAGATAACAATGTAAATGTTAAAAGACAATTGTTTTAAAATGTGGGATGGTTTTGGAGTTACAGTTGCAAGAAAAAGTAAACCCTTTGAGATTGGATTTGTGCATGAATTGGTCATTACGTGTTTTAATCTTCAACTAAGTCACAACAATAGCCAAACACAACAGTGCTCAAACTAATACCATACAAAATGATATGTTTGCATGGTTTTATTTAACACAACAGGTCAACGTTGACAGTGCAGGGTGAAATATGTATGTAAACCTTAGGACTTAATAATGTTGGGGGTGTAGTAGCTCAGTGGTTAGGGTGTTGGGCTATCAATCTAAGGGTTGCGCTGAAAAGCGTCTGCTAAACGACCAAATGCAAATGTAATAACTAGTTGACCCAACTTTGGCAGCAATAAACTCAAACAAATGTTTTCTGTAGTTGCAGATCAAACATCCACAACGGTCAAAAGGAATTTTGAAACATATATCTTTACAAACCTGCTGCAGTTCAGCAATATTTTTGTGATATCTGGTGTGAATCACTCTACTAAGGTCATGGAACAGCATGATCATTGGGTTACTGTCAGGACTGGGCCACTCCAGAAGGCGTATTTTCGATTGTTGTTTTACTTCTATGTTTTGGATCTGCAGTTTTCCAAGGACACAATAAGGAATACCAGAGGGAAGTTTCAGCATTGTAGGTACTCATGAAGACCCTAATCCAGGGGTGCCCACAATTTTTTTCAGTGGACCGGTCCTCTCGATCAACCAGGATTCATATTTTTTTAAAGCTTTGTTTTTTTAAAGCTTTGTTTAACCCTTTATACATACAGTTTATCATGCAGGGAGTGGTAGCTCAGTGGTTAGAGTGTTGGACTATCAATCAGAAGGTTGGGGGTTCAAATCCCAAGTCCACTGA